>RJWM01008722.1:0-71558 GCA_004363535.1 Dasyprocta punctata
CTCTCTCTCTCTCTCTCTCTCTCTCTCTCTCTCTCTCTCTCTCTCTCTCGCCAGCATGGCTTGCGGCTTGCAGCTTGCAGCCGCCATAAACAGCAGGCCTGCCATGCCACGCTATCTTAGAGCCAACTTAAATATAGACTAAAACTCCCAAAAAACTGTAAGAATAAACCCTTCCTTTCCTAATTTTAGATGTCAGATATTTCGTCTCAACAACAAGTAAAAAATAACTAAGACAAAGGTAATCAAATAAATCTCAAAGGTGCAAACTTCAAAAGTAAACCTTTAGACTCAGTTCATGAAACTAAAATTTGGACCATGCTAACCAAATCACTGAGGGAAAGAGGACAAAGCTGAAGTCCTAGGAGTGCACAAATGTGCACACACACATGCGCACACACATACATTGTGTGATTCCATGCATATATAATGTAAAATATATTAAAAGGAAAACTCTAAAAGATGATACTCTAAAAGATGGAGGTTACATTTAAGTTTCCATCTTTTTTATTATCTATCTTTTTATATTAAAAATATATTAATTTTAAAATAAAGTAATACAATAAAATTGCTTGCTCTTCAAAAAGATAAGTGAAAACAATGAAATGATTATTCCCAGAGCCAATCACTGTCAGACATCTCTGAGGGCCACTCTAATCTCCAGAGTGCAGTGGCTCCTTTAAACTGAAGAGTGCCTCAAGGTAGAAGACCTAAGATAAATGTCCTTTCCCAAATGCACTGCAAGCATACAATATCTAAAAGCAGTATTTAACTACTGCCTAGTTGCCCTTAAAGACTAAATTAAGACATTTCATTGTGCATGTAGCATTTTTTTTCTGTTATTTAAAAAATACTGACATAAATGTATCAAGCACTGTGGTTGACGTCGCGAATATGAGCTTGCATAAAATGAGTATAACACAGTGGTTTATAGATCTTCCTTTGTATTTTAAATTCCCTTATGTCTCACAGTCCACCTTATTATACCTTTACACAGTGCATTAAACTTCGGAACTATGTCATATTTTAGAATAAGGAAATGAACAAGTATTTCACTTTCTATGGAATAAGTATATATACAGTATTTTAAAAATGGTAGTGCAACTTAAGTATAATAAAAATATGTGAACTAAGGTCTTAAGAAGAAAATTCTAGCTTAATGAACTAATTTCATCATTATTGTTGAATAACTAAGTCCCTAAATTTCTTTCCAGTCAAAATGTAAAATGCAGGCAATATTGATAGTATTCAAAAATTATTATTGAAAAAACCCAATTCCAAATTTCTTATTATAGATCATATCCAATTTAAAATGGTTTAAACTTAAAATTTTTCAATTTTACAATAGTCCATAAGCAATATATATTCACTAGGAACCATACTTCAAATGTTAAACTTCAATCTTTTCCAGGCTATGGATACACATTATTACAATCTCTTATGACACTGGGTAGCAGTCAAGAAGTATGAGTCACAGTCAGCCATGTGATCACCAGGGTCAACAAAAGATTTTCTACAGTGTATATTGCTGCCAGCATTTTGGGGATATAGCCAGACAATAAATTACATGAGATATTTATATCTCATTATAAAACAGGTTTTGTGTTATATGATTCTACTCAACTACAGGTTAAGGTAAATATACTGACCATGTTCAAGGTAGGTCAGGTGAAGCTATGATGTTCAGTAGGTTAGATATATGAAATGCATTTCCAATTTAACATATTTTAAACTAGTGATGAGTTTCACTGGGATGGAACCCTTTTGTGGTTTAGATCCAAAATGGCCTCTCAAAATCTCATGTGTTGAGAAATGGGCTTTTGGAAAGTGACTGGATGATGGAACCACTATACTCACCAGTGGATTCACCCATTATGAGCTTATATCTGAATGCATTGTTAGCAGGAAAGGCCTGGTTAAAGGAAGTGGGTTACTGGGGACGTGACCTGGAAAGGTGTGTTCTTGTCCCCAGCTCCTCCCTTCTCTCTCTCTGTTTCTGGTCACCATGAAGCAAAGAGTTTTCCTCTGTCATGATGTGTATACCCTGGAGCCAGCTGAACATGATGAAGCTTCGGAAAGTGTGAGTCAAAATAAACTTTTTCTCCTTTAAATTATGGGTATTAGGTATTTTGTCCCAACAATTGGAAAGTTGGTTACTACAAACCCTGCTAGAGGTCAAAGAGTATCTGTAGTACGCCATGATACTCTCGTGTATTCATGCTTCAGAATCTAAAATCTGAGATTCACACTTTCCTAAAATACAGAATCAGAGAATTACAGGTGGACTGATATTTAAAAGTCTTCCAAGAAGTCTCCTTTCCTTTTTCATCTTATTCAGCCACCACCAATCACTCGCTATACATCAAGATACTGTCCTAGGTGCTGATGATAGAGCAGAGGTCAAACAATGTCCCTGCTAACTCATGTGCAAAGCATGCAAGTACTAGGTGAACAGGCTCTGGGCAGTGCACACAATAGAGGCTGACAGAAATGGAATCCACAAACAGTTGTTAGAACTTTCAGGCTAATAACTCCATATCTTTAAGTCTTGAAAAACCACTAAAAAAGTAAGTCCTGAAGAATTTAGGAAAATATTATGGTTGACACTCTTAGAAAGGTTGAGGCCATGGCCCTGCACGTGGAGGCAGCATTTCTGCTGTTGGAGATGCAGTCTCTGAGTGGACATCACTGTCCCTGCAATTTGGGATACTGCCCCTACTGTTGGGGCCACTTCTAGGCCCCCATGAAAGTCATCTTCTACATTCTGGCCAGAGCCAGAGGATGCACAATCATGTAACCAAGAAAGAACTGTGCAGTCTCCATCCCTCACTTCTTCTTTGAGCAGGAACACCCTTCTTGGGAAGCAGAGGGACTTGGAAGGGGAAAGCCTGGCCAGGTCCACCCAGTTTACAACAGCACAGGCAAGGCTGAAGACAAGCCTCTGGATCCCAGGATCTCTACTCAGCTACTGATGTTTTCTCATCTTATTGCAAATACCTTTCTAGAAATGTGAACAACAGAGAGATCCCGGTGGTGTCTAAGTGGATCAAAAAAGAAACACAGGCACTTGTGCAGGCACCTCAAGAAGGGCCCAGCAGAGGCCCCATGGCAACCTGTGTGTGTTAGTTCGGCACATGGTTGTGAGAGTAACCTCAGCCTCACCACAGCTTTCCCTGCCTCATGCCTCAGGTAGTGTCATACCCTTGGGTGAAAGTGCTTGGCCCATATCCCCCATAGTAGCCCACTGGTCTCTCAACTGTTGTCACCATGAAAGTGGAAGGCACCAGATACCTCAAAAGGAAAGTTAAAGGAGGCAATACTGATGTACATCCATCAGAAAAAGCACTTATTAATCAATATGAAGTGAAAGCTACCATTCTTGGAGAAATGGGGAATTTCATGTTGGGATAACAAAAAGAATGCCAAAAACTTATTCATCTGAAGGGTCACAACGCCAACACAGACATAATATCCCTGGCACAGAAGGTGGCTAAGGAATATAAACTTATTAACCCCTCAAAACTAAATGAAATAGAACAGCTGTTGTACTATCTGCAGAATCACCCGTGATTCATTGTCAGGAAAAGAAAAATCAAACAAACCCAAAGATCTGCCTCCTTTTGACATAACAGAGATTGATAATGTAGCAAGAATTGATGACATGGATGAATACACTGCATTACTGTATGAGGATATTCTTGATAAGGCTTAGGGCTCCATTTTGATACTGCAGTTTCCCAGAAATCTTGATAACTTGGAATAACTATGATTGAATGAAACTACTCTCCATGCACCAGCAAGTCCTGAGAGAAGCACCAAGTTAACTAAAAACATACCAAAAGTGTTTGGTAAAACAAGAAAAGCTTATTGTATGTTGCTTTTTATTTACTTCTGAATCTAGGTGAGGATAGTCATATAGAAATAAAGATGATAAAGAAGAATATAGTTCACATGTTGGTGAAAGCTCTTGATCAGGACAATTTTGAGTTGATAATTATAGTTGTAACATTCTTAAAGAAACTGAGAGCATTTTTATGAGGCTAAAAATGTTATGGCAGAAATGGGTATCATTGAAAAACTGGTAAAAAAAAATAATAACATGTAAGTATGAAAATTCACTGAATACCACTCTCCAGCTTTTACTAAACCTGTCTTTTGACACAGGACTGAAGAATAAAATGATATAATTTGGGACTTCACTCTTAGGCATTGAAAACTACAGATAGCAATTTGTGAACTTTGCCACATAAACATAGATGATTGCTTTAAATCAATGTTGGTGGGCACAGACTCTATATCACAATAATGAAGATGCCCTTTGAATGCTCAGATGAATGAATTGATTTAGAACTCATTTCTGTCTGCATTAATCTTGTGGCTAACAAGCAGAATGTACAGTGATCTGTGCAGGAATGGGCAAAGATTGTCATGAAAAGGGTTCTGAAGTTCAAGAATCCACTGCTGATTAAATGATTAGAAATACTTCCCAGGAATGATAGACCAACTAAAAATCTGCTTACTAATTATGTTGGGGGCCTTGCAGCCGAGATGTCTAATGATGAAGAAGAAGAGTTTATGATCAAATGTTTGGGAACTCTAGCATATCTGACTATTCCAGACTGGGACTGAAAACTGGTTCTTAAGGAGTACAAGTTGGTTCCATACCTCAAGAATAAATTAAAGTCAGGCCTACAGAAAATGATCTTATTTTAAAAGTGTTTATAATGATTGAAACCATATCTATGGAAGATT
Source organism: Dasyprocta punctata (assembly GCA_004363535.1). Taxonomy (NCBI): domain Eukaryota; kingdom Metazoa; phylum Chordata; class Mammalia; order Rodentia; family Dasyproctidae; genus Dasyprocta; species Dasyprocta punctata. Next base: position 4,750 of record RJWM01008722.1, read on the forward strand.
CTCGTCCTCCTATATTAGCTTAATCTGGAATAATCCTTGCCCTTACTGAACTGCTAAATACTAACACAAAGATGATGAATTTGTTTGTCAGATAATTTATGTTCTACCATATGGTCTTCCACCAAGCTACAAGAGATGTTATAATCAAGGAAGCACACACTCTAACATATCTCATAGATCTGATGCACTATAAAAATGAAATTTGAAAAGTCTGTGATAATACACTAGATATAGAGGAATATGGTAAAGAATGGGGTAAAAAAAACCAGAGGGAAAAGTTTTACTGGCTGAACTCTCAGTGGCTGGAGACAGTAAAAAATCATCAGATAGATAAGAGTGAGCAGTGCTTGTGTGGTGATGATAAAACTGAGCCACAGATCTAGGTATTTTTTAAAGACATTTACCTTTTCTATAGCTCAGATGGATTATCTGCCACCGAAGAAGCCATAAGTCCACATTTTTTAATGACTATTACCTTCAAAACTGAGATGTAGTTGGACAGCATTCATTTCCTAGCAAATAAGCAATCTTCCAAGAAAAATCTAAAATAAATAAATAAAATTGAGAAAATCTCAAAAGTGGTTATAAAATGAAGTTCCACTAAAAATATGGTAATGACAGACACTTCATTTCATAGAGATGAGACTATCACAAAATAGAAGAAGAAAGAGGATTTTGTTTAAAAATCAGTGTCTTCTAAAGATTTCTCAGAGCATAAGACAAACTATCTTGTTGCACAAATATAAGAACAATACTTGACATGAGTGTGTTGGAAGCCCAGGATCTTTGTTTGCTTTCCCTGCCAAGCTTTCCTCAGTGGTTTATGGTGTTTAGAAAGACTTCAGTTACTGAGACACTGGGAAAATACTCTGGATATACACAAATCCCTAATTGCTATATTTTTCGCAAGTCTTCGAGAATTTGTAAACTGGTGTTTCTGTCATACTAAAAAAAATAGCCATCTCTCCAGTTTGTTTCATACTTTGAATTTTTAGTAAACAAGGATTCATAAAGAGATTGCCAAAGAGCCATTTCTCAGACATCTTTTGAAAACCATTCTGACTTGCCAGCATCTTATAGATTAATTATGTGGACATCAGAAAAGATGTATGAAAGGGTACCACAACAATGTTTTTCAAACTATGAGCATCAATGTCTAGAACATTCTGAGGTCTCCCAGAGGGCAGTTCATAAATCTACTTTTGTCATTCACTACATAAAACACAAATTAAATTATGGATGTCAAATGCTAAATTGTTATGGATTATCATTCTCACTTTCTCTCTCTTTTTTTTCTCCATTCTAAACAGACATAGAAAAAGAGAAGCAAAAGAAGGTGGCTTATGTCACAAGTAAGCCTAGGAGGGAATCTACTGTCTGTATGAGAGAGGAAATTTAATGAATTTAGAGATGATATTTGAACCAAACCTTCTGATAGCCAGTAAAGGACAGCAATATATAGGACAATGACATATACATCTCTTATGTAACTCCAATTGCAGTTGCAGACCTGGGACTTTTCCAGACACAATGAACTATAAATGTGCACAGGTATCTTAGGATTACCCTAAAGGCAATAAAATCGGTAGCAAAAAAAAGAAATGGTTAAATCTTTTGCATAACAAAGTTCAACATATAGTTTTATTTTTTCTGGTTCTGAAATTGATGTTCACTTCAATAAAACCAAAAAAGAAATCAAAGGAAAATTTAAAAGCTAAGTCTTTCATAATTCTAACTGAAACCCATCTGCCACATTAAAATTAAATTGTGTATAAGGGAACACAGTACCCTTATTGACATTATGTATATAATAATATACATTATATATAACCTTATATATGTTATAAAAGATAGGAACACCATTATAATATTACTATATAGCATATATAATGTTATAAATTGTATATCATAATAAATACTATTATATAAAATGTAAGGTTCTAATTTTTTACTCAACTGTAATTAGTGTATACATTTTTCACTTATCACTTATCTAGCATAGTCATATATTCTAACTACTTTTTCATTATAAATGCAAAGCATGCAAAAAGGTTAAGAATAAACATGTAACAGAATGTAGAGAAAATGAAAACTAAAACTTAACATCCTTTCTGAGGAAGTCACCTAACATATTTCTGTGCATTCTTTCAGAAATGTATAAGAACATAACTGTTTTGACCCATTTTTAATTTTATGCCATTGAAATCTTAATCTGTATGTAGTAAGGCTTGAATATTTTCCTTTTCCACTATACATACCACAGGCTGTCATAGTAAAAGAAGCAACAACTTAGTCTATTTCATATAATTCTCCAAATGACAGAGTTATCTCAATTTTCAATAACACAGTATTATACTATACAATTATACAATAGTATAACTTTATAACCAATTCCCTGTTGATCAAAAGATTGTTTTCAATTTTATGCTATTTATGAACAATTTCACAGTGGATATCCTTTTGACATACGTTCAAAAATATCTATAAGACACATTTCCTAAAGTAGAATTTCAAAGAGTAAGAGGACATACACACTTAAAAGTTTTGTGTATATTAACATAACATAGTTAGCCTGGCTTTTTAAATTTCATCAATTTCCACTCCAGACAGGAAAATGCTATCAACATTTTCCACAATGAAGAACATTATCAAATTTTTTATCTATGCCAGCCTAATAAGTGAAATATAATCCTCACTTATTATTTTAATTTGTACTTCTTTTTTTGCCCTGTTGAAAATCTTTTATTATCTTACTTATTATTCTGTGAGCTTTTAGTCCATTTTTCTACTAGGTAATGTTTCCTCTTATTATGGAGTTATGCAAACTCTACATGTTAAAGAAATTGGGCCTCTGTCTCTCATACAGATTGTACGTTTTCTCAAATTCTTATTTTTTCTTATTTTGCAATATTGTTCATGAAAGTATTAACACAGTCAAATATATCAGTCTTTTTTACTCACTTACTATTGTTTAACAATAACACACATCAGGTTAATCAAGGCAGTACAGTCGGGACCCTCAGTGCTCCAGGTGACTTGCTGCTCATGTGGTCTCTCTCTCTCACTCAACCATTAAGTTTCATGAAAGCAAGCACTGGATCCTGGCCATATTCCTTAATGTGTGCATCAGGTTATCTCCCATAGCAGGCATTCAATTCAGCTTGGATAAATAAAGTTTCTGTCATGGTTTGAACGCTGGGATCCTCCCAAGACTCATATTAAAATCCTAAACCCCAGGGTGATTGCATCAGGAGTTAGGGACTTTAGGACAGAATTGGGTCATGAGGGTAGAAACCTCATAAATGGGATTAGTGTCCTTCTAAGGAGACTCAAAAGAGATGCTCACACCTTATACTAGGTGAGAATACAGTAGGAAGACACCATGTATGAAATGGGTTATCCCACATTAGTCACAGAATCTTAGTGTCTTCATCATGGAATTCACAGTTTCCAGAATTAAAAGAAATAAATATCTACTGTTTGTAAGCCATCAACTACCTTACAATATTTCATTATAGTGATCCAAATAGAATAAGAACTTCTGTTGACACTAAGATCCATCAAACATCACGTTCCTGCCTCCCCACCATGACAATCTCTCTTATAAAAGATGTTCTCATCAGGACACTGTACAAGGAACTAAGGTGCTTGGAAAAACTGACAACAGAAAAAGGGAAGCTTTCCTGAGATGAGATATTAAAAAGAATGAATGAAGGAAGGAAGGAAGGAATACTCATAATTATCTAGAACAAATAGGTGTGGGTACTAACAAAGACTCTCAGGCATTGCTACACGGAAATGCAAAAGAATATATGCATACATTGAGAAAAACTCATACAAAATTTCTTTTTGCTGCTTGAGGAATTTAGCTTAAAAGTCACAAACATTCACATGCCTGAAATCACTGTATTCTTAGCAACATATATGGTCATTATACCGTAAATGTCCTTTAAAATGTGAATTTTGGGAGACCCTGATTACATCAATATTAAGTAACAGCACCATCAAATCCTTTCTTAATCAGATGATATGTAAAAATTTTAAAATATTTTACAAATTTGTTACATAAATATTTTTGAATATTTAAGGAAATATTCAAATCTCCCCAATATTATTTAATTCTACACATTTCGGGAAGGATAATTCTAAGTTGGAGGAAAACCCTAGAAGAAAATAATACAAAGCTACTAGAGGCAGAATGACCGAGGTCAGGGATGGAGAGAATGGTAAACACCAAGACTAGACTCAGCTGTCAGAGTCCATGGACATTCATGAGGAAGTGTGCACAGTCTCCCTGAGATTAAGCTCAGGGGAAAGAAGTACTGGAGGAGGAGGCTATAACCAAAACTTAGAGTATCTAAACATCACTGAGGTCTGAAGTACAGTCAGCCCTTGATATCCATGGTGGGCTGCTTCCCACATTCTCATCACTGAAACTTAATACCTGACACTCACAAATTAAAGGAGGCAAGGTTTATTTTGGCTTACAGCTTGTAGAGGTTTCTATTCATAGTTGGCTGGCTCCAAGGCATTGCAGCATGGCAGAGGAGACTTGCTTATGGAACAGCAGCAAGAAGCAGAGAAAGCAAGGGAGGAGGGAGAGAGATAGATGCTTCCAGTCACACCCCCAGTGACCCACCTCCTCAAACCAGACTTCACCTCCCAACATCACATTCACTATAAACTCATCCAAAGACCCATCCACTGCTGACGTCCATGCCCCCATGATCCAATCACTTCCCCAAAGCACTACCTACGATCTCAAGAAACTTTAGAAGGTCATCTAGATATAAACTATAACACTGGAGATACAAAGTTCTTAAGATTCCAATGACCTTTATATAAAATGGCGTAGCTTGTGCATAAAACCTCCACACATTCCCGCACACCTCTAGATCACTCATAAAACCTAATTCAAGGCAAACATTATATAAATGGCTGTTACACTGTGCAAACACTAGTATAAATGGCTGCAAACACTGTGTGAGTGGCTGTTACACTGTACTGTTCAGGAACTAATGGCAGGAAAGAAAGTTTGTATGTGCTATAGATGCAGTTATTTCCAAGTTTTTTTTTTTTATCTTCAATTACTTAAATCCATGGATGTGGAACACATAGATATGGAAAATTGACTGTATTTAGGGAATTTGAGCAGTCCACTAGATGCTGAGGATGTGGATGTGTGAGATGGAAACAGTGTGTTTACAGAATGGGTAGAATAATAATAGAATAGAAAATTTTCAGTGTGGAGAAAACTACATAGAAAATTTTTATTTTCTCTCTTTTGTGAGCAAAAAACCAAGAGCCACTGCATACAATAAATAAATACAAACAAATAAACCATGATCCAGGATTTCCCTTGTTCTTTTCAACAGGATAAGAGAAGCTTTATTTTTTCTAAAATATTTGAAAACAAAAACAAGAATGAAAGCAGAAGATGGAGAAGAAAGTTTCACTATGTTAACAAGGATATGAATGATTACAGTAATCATCTAAAAGAAATGGGAATAATGATAAGGAAAAGAAAAATATTATGCTAACCATTTTGATATCATTACCAGATTTAGCCAAAAATCACAGGAGGGGAATCATTATTGTGACTTTACAGATGATATTGATTATAGTAGGTGTCACTAGCTACATGCCTGGTATTTTTAAGTGCCCTGTATTGTCATAAAACTGGCACCATAACCTTCAAAATATAAGCATTTTATTTCCTCCACTTTGCAGATAAGGAAACTGAGTACAAGCTTAGCAATCTGTCCAAATTCACATTAGTGGCAAAGTCAGAGCTCTGAAACCCTGAATGACAAGGATGAAAGCATACGGGTTTCCCAAGAAGAGGACCTAATTGAAGAAGAGTAGTAGGCTCACTAGTTTTTTGTAGAGCAAATTGATGATCAAATCCACCATGCTACAGAAAATCAATGAGAAACTCTGCATTGTATTTATTAAATAAGTCAAACAATGTGTATTGAGGGTCTGCTTTGTTTACATGTGACACGAGGTAGTGACTGAAAGCACTCTGATGAAAATTCTGTTCAGCAACTAGATGGGACAAGTACAGTGAATGAGTCAGTATCTGTGGAGGTCATTTGAGCTTCTTTCTCAGCTTCCTCTGTCGCTCTCAAACTCTGGATGACAGCCAGGCAGTCTAAGCACTCATACTGGGTTTCAGGCATGGGTCCCCCTCCAGCTAATGGCAGTGCTAGTAAAAATTCCCCCTCTCCCTACCCAGAATGACTGGTTCAGGGATGGTCACAATTGGTGAATTAAATGGAAGGAATGGTCTAGAGGGAAAGGCTTAGGAAACCATATGTTCTCTCTCAAGAGTTCACTTTTCCACACATCAGGGGAAAAGTGCAACACTAGAAGCATCAGCCAATGGAGGCCACACAGAAAAGCCAGCATGTCAGGAAGCTGACCACATAGGAAGCTGAGCAACAGTCAGGGCTGTTGGTATAGGTCTATAACCCCAGCACTCCAGAAGGTTAGGGCAAGAGGATCACAAGATCAACTCCAACATAGGCAACTCCTGTCTCCAAAGAAAACATTTTTAAAAGGGTTAGAGAAGAACTGGAAGAGGAGGAAGAAGAAGGGGAGAAAGAAGAGGAAAAGGGAGAGGGGAGGGCGGAGGAGGGGTAGAAGACAATGACAAGATGGCAACAGAGCTGTGACATAAAGAAACTAGTTGTGGGGAGACAATGGAGTCACTGAGTTAAACACATAGATTGCTGGCCCACAGATTATTCTGCTGTTTCAGGTAGCCAGAGCCTGGATTCCATGGGGGTATTCTGTTGGGGCACTCTGCTACTTCCAAGTGAACACATCCTCCTGGACATGTCATTCCACCTGCACCACCTGCTCCTGCTCTGCTGATGTTAATAAGTGTGAGCATGCCATTTTCAAATCACATTTCCAACCATATCTAATAAAAGCAAACCACAAAATGAATTACAGTAAGAAGCTGTGCTCACACCCAAGTTCTTAGCATTTTGTACAGTACATTAATGCTACTTCTGTAGGCTCAGAAATAATCAAATTTAATCCCCAAAGAACTCTGGGGAGTTACAGGACATACAGGCTTGAGAGTAAGTAGCTGAGAAGGATAAAGCTCAAGGGTGGACTCTGCCTTTCCATGAGTGTACAAAAGCCATTATACCTCTCTCTGCTCATTTGTTATGGTCACATGAGCACAAGAGCTGCTAAAGGGACTGACTAACCAAGATTACAGAAAGAGCTGACATGACAAGGTAAGTAAAATGCTGCATATTATCTCCATTTACCTACAGCAACATTCCCTCTGCACATAATTAATCTTGCCTTCTTGTCAGTGACAAGAAGCACAGAGCTCATCTGAGGAATTCAGCTGGCATCATACCAGGTGACACTGGGTTGTGAAAACACTATAACACTGCAGTCTCTTTTGCATTCAGAAATTCAGTGTGATAACTTCTGCATTTCCAAAGAAATTCAGTCTTCAGAATTTTTGGTATCACAAAATCCTTCTTGTGGGTAAAATAATGAATCCAGATTCCTCTAAAGCGTCAATGTCCCCAGGTCTTGTTCAGAGAAACACAGCCACAACTTACCCCTTCGTCTGAAAGAACCACATTTCATGTGTTTAATTTTAATGATGTATCAAATAACCCATCTAATGAAAACATACTAAAATTTCTAAAAGGTAAGGAGTTTTAATTGCTAAATTATATTATGACTCTTTAAATTTTAATGAAGTTCAATGATATTATAAAGAATTTTCAAATATTTTGAATACCCTTCACTCTTCCCATAAATGCTTTCTTTTCTATATTCAGGTACACATTTCCATCACATCTAAACTCAGTCATTTAATCAATACACATCTACTGAGTATCTACTATATGACAGACATTAAGTTAAATAGCAGGGACACAAAAACCAGAAAGGAGTAGAGTAGTTCTTGTCTTTCAGACTAGGGTTATATATGAGACGTGATCAGAAAATATGGCAGATGTTTAAATAAAAATTTAAAATTTTATTACAGTGAAAGACACATTGCCACAAATCCCACTCAGAATAATCCGCCTAACTTGAAACACACTTAGCCCATCATTCTTGCCACTTTCTAAAGCAGTTCTGAAAGTCCTCCTTTCCAAGGGTCTTTTCCTGGCTGCCTGGATGTCTTAGTAAACTCAGACCATTTTTACAGCAACTTGGACCAAATAAAAAGATTATGTTGTGTCCTCATCTACTTTGTTCACTAGATCTGGTACCATGTGACTTCTGGCTCTTCCCAAAAGTCAAAATGAGTATGATAGGTAAATGTTTTGAGTTGATTCAGGACATCAAGGTAGCCATAACAAAACAACAGGAAAGAGGACTTCCAGAACTGATTCAGAAAGTGGTAAGGCTGACAAGTGTGTTTAAAGCAAGGTGGGGGGGTTTTGAGGAGGATTTCATGGCAATGTGTCTCTGAGTGCAACATATTTTTAATATAAACATATACCATATTTTGTGATCATATCTCATATAATTAAACTTATTGTTGCAGTGCAGGTAAATGCCAAGAGCAAGAGAGCAGAGAAGGAAAGTTTAATTATGCTTACTTGCTTGTAAATAGGGTAAAATCTCAGGCCCTTCCTAGTTCCAGATAAGAAACAAGCTATAGCAATAGTTTAGGCTAAAAATAATCATGATACATTTGCATAGAGCCGATAGGAATGTGACATAAACCACTGCAAGTATCATTTAACAGAGACCACACGTGGGTCGAAACTGGTAAGTACAGATCTCACAAAGACTAAAGGAAAGAAAATGGAACAGATGCTTGACACAATAGGACTGTGGGGAGAGGGGACCCCTGTGACACTAACTGTAGAACCAAAAAAAGAAAAGAAAAGAAAAGAAATCTTTAACGCATATCCTTATCAACACCCTTCACCAAAAAAAAAAAATGACAAACACACACACACACACACACACACACACACACATTAGCCAACCTTCCTCCAGCTAACAGAGGCAAATCTGCAACACAGGCTGCTTTTCTCATTCAGAGATGGATGTAAGCACTAAACATCACTGTGTTTAGTCCAAATAAATTAAAAATTGAAAATTTTGATTAGAAAGCATATTCCATAAGTGTTATAGCTATTATGTTGTGGACTAACTCAGTTGCTCTGGAAATCCAACTACCCTCTTACCCAGCAACTCATACAGAGAATTCAGAATGGATTTCCAAGCATCCCCTGCTTCTCGCCCAGCGACGTCAGCGAAGTGCGCCGCGCTGCTGTAGACGTGTAGTCGGTCGATGCACTCCAGCACAAGGTTGATCATTCCCTAGGAGGATGGTGTGGGAGGGAAGTTACATGAAAAACTGTAATTCTGCTCACAGACCAAAAATGCAAAACTGAATTTTAAAACTCTGGCTAAAAGTATGTCTGCTAATCCTAATGAATATTAAGACAGTTTATTTAAGAAGAAATATATCAGCGCTTCATAAGAAGTGCTCTTCAAACAATTCAACTGAATTTTAAATTCGGACTCCCAATCTCAAACAGAAATGGAGGAACATTGTGCTTGCAATCACAAAGTTTAATCCTTCAGTAAATGGATTGATCATAAATGTCATTCTGCTGCTAAGTAAGCCTCAGAGCCAATCCTTGTTCTACAAACATTAATATAATTACTTAAAAGTAATTTTTAAAAAAATCACTCTGAAACTCTGTGAACCAGCCTATATTTGAAATTACACTTTTATTATTATCACTGGATCAAGGTTTCCAAAATAAAAGGAAAGACTATAAAGAGTTGACTAATCAAATTAGCTTATTTCGCACAGAATTTCAGAGGTACCTGAAATACTGACCTCAGAACAATTCTAGGTACCATCCAAATCGCTACACATGAGAAACAGAAGAAAAAAATCCCTAACTCAATATTAAGTTGGTAACATTTAAGTCAATATTTTTAATGTTCACAGCATACTTCTTCAAATAAACTCAGTAAACAATCTAGTAACTTAGCATGTATAAAATTAGAAACTCCCAATGAACTACTCCAAGTTGCTTTTGGTTTATGTTGATATTTCCTTTTCTTTTATACCACTTTGGTCTTAGATAAATTATTTCTTTTATGTAAATAGTAAAAAAAAAAGTCTTCAAAAAGTAATGTCAGTTTCAAAGTTATCAGAAAACAGCCTTGAAAAACAGGAACATAGATTTAGAGATAGGGGAACTCAACAATGCCCTCTAATTGTTTTTCTTCTATCCTTTACACAGATACTTTATATCAGAAAAATGCACCAACAAGAAGAACTGAAACTCTTGCATGAGCTCTCAGATTGGCCCCATCAATGCTAACAGCCTCCTCCTGACACTCTTGAATATATGGCAACAGTTGACCACCAATGTAGATCATTAGTCACATCCCCTGATCCTTCTTTTATTCTGTTTATGAAGAAAGGCACTAGACATCTTTTTAGGACTGGAACTGTTGGTAACACCAAATACATACATGCAAAAGGCAACAGTGGGGTACTCTGTCCAGGAATCTTACAGTTCAGCCTCCTCCTGGGGTAACCCTCTCTGTCCATCTCCAAGGAAGAGCTTCTGAGGTCCTGGGGCATTTTAACAGAGACCCCAAGCACCTGCTGAATAGTTCGGAGGTCCTGATATTTTCAAAAGCCTGTATTATTTTAACATTCTGTATTTATGTAAACAACATGAAGCAAACTGCAGTGCTTAAAAATGGCCAGGTGAGGGCTGACTGCAAAGTACATGTCCCTTTCATCTTGTAAAATTAATAATCATGAATGGAGAAATAATAGTAATGACCGGTTCTTCCCAGGCCTGAATCCTGGGCTCAAGTGCACATGCATATATCACAAAAGGAGCTGGGTGTAGTTCACACACCCATAACCCCAGCACTCTTGGAGGATAAGGGAGGAGGATCACAAGTTTAAACCCAGCCTGGGCAATTTAGCAACTTAGTGAGACTCTGTCTCCAAATAAAAAAATAAAAAAAGCACTGGGGGTGTAATTCAGTGCAACCATGCTGGGTTCAATCCCCATTACTGCCCCCCAAAAATAAAAAAGTCAAAGATCTGGAACAGAGGAAGACTTTTTCCAACAATCCCTACACACACAAACCCCCACCCCATCCCAAAAGAATGACAGAAAAGAAATTAGCTAAGGCAAGCCTCACCTCTTCCTGGAAGAGATTCTGCCGGTTCTTCAGGGCTCGCAGCCTGTTCTGCTTGTCCTCATGCTCCAGGTGCTCATCAGGGGGATGGAAGTAGCCGATGAGGTCCTGCAAACTCAGGCTCACAGACTCTATGGGTAAGTCAACCGCAGGCACCTTCACTTTCTTGCTGAGAGCATCCAGGCCCCTAAGGGCAACAGCAAACATTTCTCTCAGTCAGTACTTCTCAATTTTATTCCACTGTTCTTTTGATTTGCAGATATGATACTCTCTGTCCCTGTACTACCATAAAAGGAACATGCAAGAAAGCATCTCCTTTTCCTCTAGCAGCAATAACAAATATGTTTATTTTAGAAACCCTGCATCTTGTCAAGTACATGCCATGTTGTGTTCTACTCTCCAGCATGCAGAGCCACTCAACCAGAGCAAAATAGATCAGGCCAAAAAACCAAAGCCTGCAGAGTAACTGACTACGACACCAACTAATTTTCATTTAAAAGTACCACATGCTTTTTTATTAGTATATGTTTGCAATACATAATGACTACAGTCATTGTTGGGAATTGGTACATGTACATGACACATCTTAATTCTTTTTACATAGTCTTCTTCTGTCATTCAAACCTTGGTCCCATCTCTTGGTCCCCTTTCCATTTGTAAAAGATCTATCTCCCTGTTTCCTATAATCTATGTTTCATACTTTAAGGTTAAAGGCTGCTTCTTCCCAAACCCATAGCCCTAATGTTAGTTTTTGCTGGTTTGTTTTTAAAAAATGGAATTCTCCAAAGTGCTGTGATCACTGACACTAGTTGCTAGTATGTCTAATTCCTGTACATTAAAAAATACATTCTGATGCTAATTTAGAAAAATTAGCACCAGGTGGGGTGGTGCACACCTTTAATCCGAGCATTTGGGAGGCTGAGGCAGGAGGATCGTTGTGAGTTCGAGACCAGCCTGGGCTACAAAGTGAGATCAAGGCCAATCTGAACTGCATAGAGAGATGCTGTCTCAAAAAATAGGCCAAAGAATTTAGCTCAGTGGCATAAATGCCTGCCTGGCAGGTGGGAGGTTGTGAACTCAATCCCTGATACCAAAAGAAAAAAAAAATTAGCTAGTAATGAGTAAACAATAAACTGCTCTTCTATTATTCAAAAGACAGGCATTTAAGAAGTCAGATTAAGAAACAACCATTAAGCTTTCTAGCCTTTGAAGAAAAACCTTAGTGGGATGGAAACATGTTAATTTGTTGAGGTTATGGATATTCTGTTTCAAAATTTATCGTTTTCAATGTATCTGAGAAGCCCATCAAACAATGATGCTTGTAACTCAAAAGCATTCCAAAATAAAAAGTGTATTTAAAAAAAATACAAGAAAGACACCATAAAACATAAGAGAAATATCCATACTATGGTTGCTACAGTAGTACTCTTAGTCATGACAAAAGTTAATGCACAAAAATATTATACTTTCATTCGTACTCTCTGCATAAGCAAAATGCTATGGCAACATTTTATTGCAAGGAAATGTTTCCAATTTTCTGATTATATTAGAACTTACACTTTAAAAACTAAAAGCTTGATTGGTGAGAATTAGTTTAGCTCTGAATTTTTTAAAGCTTAAAACATTATTTAAATGTATCATCATGCACATGAGGAATACTAATAATTTTGGAATATTTTTCAACCTTATTAATCAACAGAAATAGTAACTACTACAACTATTATAAAGTTTTTGCCTGCAATTCCTTATCAGTCATACTAATGGAATTCATCTATTTCCTAGTTTCATCATCTCTACAAACTTTTCCATTTACCACAATGAATAACTACTATATAGACTGATACAATAGTAAATACAAGTAATACTTAAAAGTAATGCAAGTATTAAATATAAAATTAAAAGGACACTTCACTAAGGCAAAGAAGTGGAGCCCTCACTTGGGATGTGATGCAGCTGAATACAATACATGTTCTTTAGTTATATACACATAATGGGTGGTTCATAAACGATATGGAAAATAAGTGAATATTAATATAATCTTGGGTAAGTCTGTTTTATACTGCAAAAACTAAAAAGTAATTAATTTAACTATCATGAAAAAATAAAACCATAAATCATAGAAACTAATAAGCTATAGAAAATATTTGCAATAAATTTATTTATTTATTTATTTTTGGTATTGGGAATTGAACTCAGGACCTCACGCTTGCCAGGCACGTGCTATGCAACTGAGCTAAACCTCTGACCTCCATATTTGCAATTTATAAGTGATGACAGGACTTATTATCTCTAACATAAAAAGTTAGAATAGCCAAATATAAATAATAACAAATAATAGGGTAAATCACAAAAGGAATAAATGAAGAAACATGGTCAATAAACATAAAGTATATCCATTCTCATAACTCACAAAAGGAATCAGAGAAAGAAATAAGCATGTAAATTTTTAGGAACAAAATACAACTCGTTTACAAAATTTTACATACTGTGTGTATGCATACAAATAAAAAACTTTTATGCTTGTAGAAAAATTTCTTCCATCAAATTTGCAAATTTAAAGAGACATGATTATTCATCATGGGTCAGACTGTATATTATTACCAGAAAACATTTTGACCACAAGGATGATTTAGTTTGTGGGCATGCAATAGTTTTAGCTATTACATGGAAAAATCAGTTATAAGAATCATTTTACTCTTTTAATGCAGCACAAAAAACTTATAAGCTTCACTACCCTCATCACTGTAAAAGGGAATTAAATAGATCTAATACAAAAACAAGTTGGAGAACAAGCCTGACCTATAGCTATCAATTACAATTACACATACAGTTTCCAAAAGCACACCCCGTTTTTAAAGTTCATTCAAACGAAAGACAAGATAGCATATAAATAGATGTTCTTTTTATTATATTCTGCTGGTATATTAAATTGTACATTTATTATCATGATATATTTAGGAATTGTCCATTTTTAATCCTGGAGGGAAACAAAAATAAAGCACCAAAAATAACAATAGAAAAAGTACCTTATAAATCTATTGAAAAGGAAGACTGTGCTCCGGATGACTCGTGCTGTACGTGATTCTTCATGCTGAGACCTAGATAAATTTAAACCATCATCCATGTGCCCTTCGTGGTGCATAATTGCCTGTAAGAAAACAGAAAGCCACTGTTCCCAAGATCTCCCTTCCAAATCAGATGTAAGATGTACACTTAAGAAGTTGATTCATAATGGTATTTAGAAGCCAAAGATATGTAGAGAAGATAGAGGACCTGGTGTGTTCAGATTAAATAACATACACAGTACCCTGTAAACATGATCCGTTCAATGCATTCATTCAGTCACAGTTTAAAAGAATGATTCAATAAATGTACTGAGTTGAATAAAACAAACGGCAGGGCATCTTCACATATCTATATTCAATGATTGATCTCTAATAGCCTAAGCAAACTGTGAACAAAGAGCAAAGGAAACATTACTCAGCATTATATTACTGTATAATACTACCAGTTACAAAGAAGGTCTCAACACAGATGGACTAATCACTAAGTACTGAACAACGCTTCTAAGGCATCTCAACTTTACATAATTCATTCATGAATTATTCATGGATATATGTGTGAATTTATACATATTCATTAGTTCTGCTAGGCTTTACATTTTGAGTTTCCTATGAAAGCATAACATTAAGAGAGAGAAATGCAAGAATCTTAAGTGAACACCACAATGAATTTTCCAATGTGAATACACACATTGTAACCAACACCTATCCCATGAAAGAAAGAGAACACTAGAGCCCAGGGCTCCCTTTCTGCCTTGACCTTCCTTCCTGTCCATCCTTCACAAGGTTCCTCCCTTTCCAGACATCACCTGCACAGGTCAGCTGTGTCCTACATATGAGTACCATTAAGTGCCCTGGTGTCCAGCTTCATTCAACACTTATAGCAACATAATTCAGTATCAGCTGTATAAACTAAAATTAGTCACTAGGACTTCAACTGTAAACTATCTAGAAAGCAAGTAAAGAAGAACTCCTAATATCAAAGTCAATGAGACAGGTATGTCTGCATGCAAAGATAGTATTATACCCTTGGCTTTCCTACTAAAAAAAGTTGACTAAACTGGAAGAATGTATCAATTATTTTAAGACAAAAAAGAACAACAAATAAAGTGAGAAAGTGGAATTAAACAAAAAGGAAACTAATGAACTAGAAATAAATTAGAAAGGGTGAGTAAACCCAAAATTTGATTCTTTGAGAAGATCCATAAAACCAAGCTAAAAATGAAATAGAAACACAGAAGATGGTAAATTAATTATAGTGATACAATACTGCATGCAATGTTCTAAAAGAAAAGAAGACAAATACAACAAACAGAACAGGAGATTCCAGAGGAACAGGATGGATTCATAGTAAGAAAACTCCTTATAGCTGGGTACCATAGCACATGCCTGTAGTTCCAAATACCGAGAAGACTGAGGCAAGAGGATCACATGAGTCCAGAAGTTTGAGAACAGCCTGGGCAACATAAGACAACCCTATTTGCTTAAATAATCATCATCATCACCCTCAAAAGGGGTACCCTCGATTAATCAGACAAGTTTCTGTTAAAAAGCTAGATAGATAATTTAAAACACAGTATTTGAAAGACCTTGGGACTGGATGGTTTCACAAATTAGCTCTCATAAATCTTTGGAAGAACAGAAATTCCTGAGAGTAAACTAGCCTAGACCAGAATTGGCAAACTGCCGGTTTTTATAAAGCCCGTGAGCTAAGGCTAGTTATTTCACTCTTACATGGTTGGAAAAAGTCCAAATAAGAATGACTTTTCATAACACATGAAAACTAGTAAACATGAAAATTTTATGAAATTCAAATCTAATTCCCACAAACAAGGATAATGTAATTTCCCTCAAGAAAATACAGTACTAATTCTGCATAAAATAGCAGTTAATTAAATCTAATAGGATTTCAAAAGAAGAACACACTATGTCAAGTAGGTTTATTCCATGACTGTAAGGATCTTTTACTAATTAGATGTCTGGTAATTTATTTATCAATAAGTTGAAGGACAGCAAAAACATGACTTTTAATCCACTTTCCTTGATAATTGAATGATTCTATAATCAGCATTATTTTTTTAAAAAGATAAATAAACAGGAATAGCAAGAGACTAAAATAATTTCAGCTGTCCTCAGGATGTAAGAAGTTATGACTTCTAGGAATTAAGATTGAAACATCATAGTATGAAAACATGCCAAGATTAATAAGCAATCAGATAGGTGAAGATACATACATATATATATATATATATATATATATATATATATATATATATACTTTCATCTAAAACACATTTGTAGATCATCTACCATGGTTCTGGCACTATGCTAGACACTGACACCCAGAAACAAAGAGACTTGCTTCCGTTCGAGTCTAGCAATGGAGACAGCCAAGAAGTCATGCCTGTGCATCCTGTCTCCTCGTCTCCTTCTATTCTTCCCCCTTAGACTGCGAACTGAACTTGGTTTAACCTTTAGCTCTTCAGCATCTCAGAAGCTCAAAAAGCAATTCACACCCAAATATGGTAGCACATGGATGAAAGTGACAGGCATTCTGCTGAATAAAAAAAAAAAAAAAACCTAGAGGATATGATTTCACTTACATGAAAATCTACATCAAGCAAAACTAATCTGTGGTGGAAAATAATTGCCCTGGGGGAAAGAGCCAGGTAAAACTTGGGAAAGACTGCAGGGTGACTTTGATGGTGAATGATGAATACATAGGTTGACTATACTATTTGTTTTTTTTGTTTTGTTTTGTTTTGCTTTGTATACATTTGAATTTTTCATAGTAAGTTTTACAACAGGTAGGTCCAGTTGTAGGTAATAATAAATGTTTCACTGAATGCATAAAAATATATTTAAATTTGTAAGCATAGTTGAAAGATTAGAAAAAATGTGACCATCTCACCATAAAGATGAAGGTCTTGCAGAATTGGCAGAAAACTTCCTTCCAGAATTGTGAGGAAGGAAGTATAGGAATGTACTCAAGGCAAACCCCATCAAAACAGCATCAGCCTCTGAATTCCCTAAAATCACCATTGATCATTCTAATAGATCTCAGTAACAGTGAATGATCTACACTAGAATGTATGCATAAATTGTGATTAAATACTCTGCTGAAAACAAAGTTTTCTGCCTCACTAAAGCCTTCCTTACCAAGGCCTTCTATTTCTGGAACTAATACGTATCTTGTTATTTGGTTCCATGCACTGGGCTGCATGCAGCGTGTACAACTATGAGCAGTCTACCACCTCATACTGCCTGAGGGAACTCACAAATCAAGGGAGAAAGACAGACGGCAGTGTAGTAAATAAAATAGCACAGAGAGTGAAACTAATACATACACTCAATAAATCTTATCAAATACTATGAGAACACAAAGGAAGAGGTAGTGGAGTAACTGAAATAAGAACTTCTGAGATGATTTTTGATTTTAAATCTGATGAATGAAAAGGAGTTGGGCAGAAAATAAAACTTTCCAGGCAGAATAAACAGATTATGCAAAGGCACTAGTATATAAAAATCATGACTTTTATGGATTACCAGGAATATGCTGTAAGCTTTATGCTGAGAAAACTAAAATTAGCAAAAGCACAGGAGAAAGAGGCAGATCAGGAAGGGTAGCACATCACCTCCCAGAGTGTGATCTCTTTCCTGTGTGTTAGGGAAGGTCGGTGAAGGATTTAGCAGTATAGATGGAGAACAAAGGAAATTAGCTAAACAAAGCCAGAATCCAGAAGGCAGCATTTTTCTTCACTTAATATTTAGGTAGATGATCCCCTAGTTCTATACATTAATGATGACACTTCTGTTAATGGCTCACTTTACAAAAGCAAAGTCTATTTTAGGGGGATCTCATAGGGATCAGAAGAGCTGCCACTTTAACAATTAATAGTTCACTTTCCCTGGTGTTTTCTCCCATTTAAAGAAATTGGGCAGATGGGGTTGTACACACTGGCAGGAAATTTGGTACACACAGCATCACTTGGCTATAGTACTAAAATAAACATATGATGGGATTTGCCCTCTGACATGTAAAGTAATGAACTTTAGCAGGTGACTGAAAGAATTCACTACCTCTTTGGTCTTGTATTTTTTATTCTAAAAAAACTGTTATAAATTATGTTTTTATGCAATCTTACCTTACGTTGTATAGAACCCATTCTCACGGATTTCACATCTACAGACTGGTAAGTAAGCCACAGGCCCGTGTCCACATGTTGTATATAGCATACTGAGTCACCATACTTTATTTCAGATGTTCCCATACCATCAACTTCTTTTCTCACCCCTACATCCAGTTTTTCCTAAAAAGAAAGAGATCAGCAAACATCTAAAAAGCACTAGTCACTATCAATAGTTATTTGCCTTAATGTAAATACGTTCTTTCAAAAATGTAGTCCTTCGAAGCCCCCTGAAATAGTAATTATCAGATGATACTCTATTTTAGCAGCATAATATCAACTGAAAACCAAAATGGGAAAATAACAAAACAAATAGCATATTGTTGAATTATTTACACTGTTAGAAAATTATTTGGGCTGTAACATAAAGTTTTATTTAATGTCAAACTTTAAACCACAGATCCTAAAATTACTGATTCAGACTTGATAATCTTCCCAGGTTTTTCTTTCATTATTGGAGGTTAACAGCATGTATTAGGTGTCAGAAAGATCCAGTTGTTTTCTCTTTTTGGGTGGGGAGAGACCAGGAATCAAACTCATGACCTCGTGTTTGCTAGGCAGGCACTCATGCCGCTGAGCTAAATTCCAAGCCCAAGATTCAGTTTTGATCCAATCCCTGCCACTTGTAACCTCTAAGATTTTAACAAATTAATCAAATTCTTTAAGCATGAATTTTCTCATCTATAAACAAAGCTAAGAAAAGTGCCTCTGTATAGGATCAGAAGACATGAAATAATGTATGTAAAGTTTTCACCATAGTACCCAGGATAAAATAATCATTTTAATAAACTTGGATAATTTTGACCATGACAACAATGATGATGGTGTCAGTGATAATACGAACTGGTACAGTAATTTTGTTTCTACTACCACAATTTCCAAACTGGACCGCAGAAGTTTTTACTACTCAAGGGATTGATGTTCAGGGATTCTATGTCTTAAAGCTCTGTGTATTCCTTAAAGTAGCCAAAAAGTCTAATATATCTCCTTGCTTAATCTTTTCTTCTTTGACCTAACTTTCCTTGCTTAATTTATTTTTTATGCTGTCTTTGATTATTTCATTAGTGTCTGACATTAGTTGTAGTTACACAAATTTTTTTTTAATATTAGTTTGGAGTAAAATTTATATTTGTTGTACCAAAATAACAATGAAAGAGTTCCAAAAACAAAACTTCAGATTTTTCATGTCATTAGATTCCAGCACTAATAATTATTAACCCCAAAGTCAGTATGAACACTTCCTCAAATTAAAATTAAAGTATGTTGAAATTCTCAATAGAGAAAGGTCATCTAAGAAAATATATAATTATCAATTAATTTAACTCTTATTCAAATAACTTGGAACATTAGTCTAAGGATCTGCAATAAAATAGATAAAAACAATTTTAATTTCATTTTATCAAATGAGATAAATTACTAATTCACTTATACCTACGCTGTCAATTTGAAAATCAAATTCTGGGGGAAAATACAGTAATGTAATTATCTCTTCAGAAGAAAATAATGACCCTGTAAACATTTTTTTTTTCTTTTACCCAAGGAAATTAGTTTGTTGTGTCTATTTATGGGTTTGCATATTGTGTTTTGAAAAGCCATAGTCATTGACTGTAAAGTTACACTTTTTGTGTTTTATTGAAGTGGCTCAAATCTCTCTGCAGAGTAAAAGTTTTATTTATTAAATCTCATGATGATTGTGTTTTTTAGTTTCTCTGACTCTTCAGTCAAGTAAACACTGCTGAAGTCCTTAGGAGAAGAAAGTATTATCAATTCTTGAATGAAAGAACAAAGGTCATTCATGATCTTTCCTGCCTTTACTTTCTGTCATTTTCTGTAGCTGAGATTTAGGAGAAATCCAGATAAAAATGAGCTTGGTGCTTCTAACTACCGTAAGCACAAGAAAATAAGTAAAGAATATGACACATGAAAAAACTAACAGAAAATTAGCCTATGTTGCTAGAAATAAAGAGTGTGGATTAGAACAGTAATGACCTTACTAAAGCTCTACATTAGCTGCCTATTTCTAAATTAGTGGCCTTTAGTTTTGGTATCAGTTTTTTAACAAATCAATGTTTTAAATTTTTATTCAAATTTTTATTAACTCATAGCATCAGTTTTTAAATGTTATTTTTTTATGAGTTCTTGCACTTTAGGGAAATGACAGACTGGTTTAATTGCACTGGTCCTCCCATGGAAATCTATTATAATTTGTGGGGGGGAAAGTACTTTTAAGAGTCTATTCTAAGACACCTGAGGACAAAACCAGAGAGAAACTGGAGAAAGGAATATTTTGGAAAGGCAAACAATAACTAGCCTAACTCCCAACTGGCTGCCATGGGTCTCAAAGGATGGCCTGCCCATTCAGGTAGAAAAGAGCTGCTATCTTACAGGCTTGAGACCTCAGAAGGGACACCTTAGGGCTCACAGGCAGCAGGAGATTCGATGGGCTAAATCATGGACTAAAGAGGTATCCAAAATACATTATCATAAAATTCACCTAAATTCTTTCTGAGTACTAAAGTGTGTGTGCTTTTGGCAGATCCAACATAATGGTAGATGTAAGCAGAAAGAACTGAGCAGAAATATAACTGCTCACTGTTAAAGAAAAAGGAAACATGAGTTTCAATTCAACAAGATTAACTGCAAAACCAACTAACTCTTCATGAAAAAAACTCAACAAAAAGTCAGTCTTTATAAAGTATAATTTCTGATATCCAATATCCTGTCAAAATAAGATGTAAAAAAAAAAACATATGCTACACTAGAAGTACACACATACAAAAAGAGGCAATAGAAATAAAAGCAAAGATGAACCCCAGATCTAACATCTAGCAGACAGGACTTTAAAACAACTCTTATAAGTATAAAATACGTTAAAAGGCATAAAGGAAAATATATTCATAATGAACAAATAGATGAGTAATCTCAGTCAAAAAATAAAAATCACAAAACTGAAATGTGGTAACAAAATGAAAGCAAAAACTGAAATAAAAAATTAGCTACACTGACTTAACATCAGACTATAATTGTCTGAGAGTCAATGAAGTTAAAATTAGGTTAGTAAAATTTTCCAAACTGAAAGTTTACATTGCCATTAAAAGCACTCTAGCATAAATACCTTTCAATTAAATAGAAATTTTCCTCAAAAGACTATAAAATTTAATTCTTAATCTGCTACTATTAACCAAGGAAATGCAGAGGTCCTTCTCATGATCTTTTAATTAACACCCATAAATTTTCATTCATCTTGAGGTGCTGAGAACCATAAAAATGCTCAAAGATAACACAATTCTTTTTAACACAGCATATAATTAGTATTGCAAAGACTGCTACATATACTGCTACATCCAAAGAGGTTTCTTTGGATATCTTCTCTCTTGATTCATGAGTTCTGATGAATATTATACTTTCAGTATCAGGTCAATGCTGGCAATTCACTGAAATTGCTCTATATCCCAAGATTTGAGCCTACGAATGCCAGGTTTTCAGTGAAGATGTGCTTAATTAACTAATTAATTAATTTCTGAGGATTTCCCATAAAATTGTGTTAACCGTATAAGCATTCAAATAATTTCATTCATAAATGCCACGAAAATCTAATCTACAAATGAAGATCAAAATGTTTCCAGAAGTAAAAAA
The DNA here is from genome assembly GCA_004363535.1 of Dasyprocta punctata. Classification (NCBI taxonomy): domain Eukaryota; kingdom Metazoa; phylum Chordata; class Mammalia; order Rodentia; family Dasyproctidae; genus Dasyprocta; species Dasyprocta punctata. The sequence continues at coordinate 26,819 of RJWM01008722.1, forward strand.
GTTTGGCCTGACAAATATTCAGTAACGTTTTGGCATGGTAATGCCAAAAGGCCTTGTTATAAAGCCAGAGCTATTTCTGAACAACAATGGCCCTATAACATGATATACAGACATTAGGTTTACCAAACTAGACTCACTAAAGATGCTAAACTAGATATGTACATTTAGATTCTAGTAATCTGGACCAGGTAGTTCTGGTGGATTATTCTAACACCAGCTGACACAATCCTTTAATCCAAATCATTCTGTCAAGTGACTGATAGGAAAAAAGAAGGGAACCTTTGTCCTTTAGATGATCATGTTTTTGTTTACTTGGGGTGGTTTTTTCCTTCTATTTTTTATGAGCCAAGTCTCCTTAGGATAAATAATGATTAAATTTAGGAAACCTTCAAAACTCAAAAGACATTTTTTATTTGCCCTTTCATGGTCTCATATTATAGCATAGAATAGGCAATCACTAGAAAATGAATCTAAAAATGTTACAGGATCCTAGAAAGTGTACGACCTTATAGGTTAGACAGACTTCCTCCATCCAGGGCAGAGATATAAAAACTAGATAGCTCTCTTTATCCTTGGGATTCAGAAATCTCAGCAATAGGTTCTCCGGCAGGTGGACTTTTTGGAGCGAAGGGATTTAGAAAATTTCCCAGACTAGAAGTATCTTTGGGGGGCTTTCATGGCAGCAAGGAGGCCAGGTCACAGGACCCAAAGAACTACCCAGTAATACACTGTACATCCCTCCTGTTGAGTGTGGGCAGGGCTAAGGAAGGTGCTGGAAGATCTTTCCTATAAGATGAAGGGAGCTTGCAGATATAATTAACATTTCTCATCAGTTCACTTTGAGTAAAGGACATGGAAAATTACCCTGGATATGAGACACTTGACCAAGTCAGCCCGAAAGTATTTAAAGTTTTGCCTTTCCCCAAGCACAGACTACAGACATCTAGATGCTACGGAGTTCACCCTACTTTTGATCTTCCCTTCTCTTCCCATGCCCAGGTTGCTCCTGATCCTCCTCAGTCTTTCTCAGATAGCTGGCACAATCTCACAAATTGTGCCTGTATAGTAAATCCCTTGATGTGTGCTTATCTCCCCCTGGGTCTGCTTCTCTGGTTGAAGCCTGGTTCATATATTCCATACTAACCACAGGTTTCAGACAGTTTTATTTATTTAATGGCTTGTGACTGTTAAAAAGGATCACCATGAAAATTGTAACTGAAGTTCTGTATCTTCTGTAAAACTGTAATTTCCATGACTTTCTATTATTTTATCAATACCTCCTCAGAAAAGTTTACTGAAAATGCAACTTTTGAATTTAATTGACTAAATGCAAAATTAATCTCCATTGATAACTTTATATACCTAATTTGATAGTAAAAAATGAACCACATTTTAGAAATTTTAGTTTAGATTTCTTAAATCACTGAGTAAGTAACAGATAATGACAAGTGAGCAATACACTTCCTCTATCTGTTGTCTTTATTTTCTAAGAAAGTTTGGGTTTATTACTCAGGTTCACAGTGCAGACCTCCCGTATAACTTGGCTATGCCTCAGTTTCCTCAATGGCACAAAGAATATTAAAAATACATCTCTAATCTCCAGTGGGTTGAACTAGAATTAAATGAGATAATGCATAAAAAGTGCTTAGCACATTGTTTGACATATAACAAATTGTAACTTTTACTTTCTCCATGTGAGAAGGCATATTGTGAAACATCTTAAACATTTTCTGAACCAAGAATAAGGACCACAAAGAAAAATAATATATTAAAAATTAGATCCTAAAAACGACCTATTTTTGTCATTTGCTCCACAATCTTTGTAATCTCATCAAAGGTCTTATTTGAGGCTGTCAGTGCTTCATTTCAGTGGCAACAGACTTCTATTCTTAGTGTATAATAGGCGGAAAATTATAGGAAATCACCTGCAGAGGAATGTCTCAGTGGCATTTTAAAGTAAAAAAAAAAAAAAAAAAAATTACATCAGTTGGGGGAAGGGTAAAATGCATACACAATTAGCAAGACTTACCTCATGATTAAAAGTGACATTTAAATACATTTTTGATTGGTAGTTAAAAGTTCTAGAAGCAAAGAAGTGGAAAATACATTTAAGAAAACCTACATTTGTGAAAATGCATTCTTTACTACATAGAATCTTTTCCCTCAGAAAGTACCAATCTAGGTTACATGGCAAACTTACTTACTACATGATTGCTTATGTTCTAAATACACAGGACTGTGAGCAATTGTTGATTTTGTCAAATCCTGAATTTGAGATTGTCCACTGAATATTCACATTAGTGTCAAGACACCCTAGTGATAATCAAGGTAAAAGTTCCTCATGCTAAGTGGTCACGTGGATCTTTTAAGCCAGTCTCATTTATTAATCTTGACAATTTATAATTTGTAATTAATAATTTGCAAAATGTAAATAAAATGTACTTTCAACAGAAATAAGAGCAGCTTCCACAGAAATAATGGGCTGCTAATGTAAATACAAGGGTTCATCAGTACTGATTTCCATTTCAAAAGTTACAAAACCATACTTCTGAGTACAAGATAAAAGTTGCTATTTTCAAGTGACATAGAGTTTACTCTTTCATTAACAATAAAAATGTGGTTTCTAGTACAGAAACAATGGCAATCAATTCATTTATGAACTACATACCTGAGTCTAAGATGCAATAAAAAGATTTTTTTCTTCCTAAATGTAAATAATAAATTCTTTTCACTGGAAATATTATAGTAGAAATATGCAAAACTGTGGCATATATTTTCAACCAACTGGTAGCACCCAGAAAAAAAAAGCATCAACTTATACATGAAAGTAAACTCAATATTTATTATAAAGAACAAGGACTAGAATCAGGACCAAACAAGATCATTAACAAAAAAATGAATGAAAGTGTTTACACCATTTTTCCTATATTGTTTAAAGTGTGAAAACTCTAATTTTATTCTGCTTGGGTTGATTATAAGCTCAATGCTCCTTTATTATGTAATTGTAGAAAACACTTTTCAATATGAATCAATTTTAATTTTATTCAGCATCCTTCAAATTATAATAGGCTGTCATAAATATTATAATCAGCATTATTAATTACTCTTTAATTATCCACAAATATCTTTGTTTGTGTTTGTGTACTATTTTTTGTGGAATACTCACTTGTATTTTGTAACAGCTGAAATAAAACTAAACTATCACATTATACTACATTAATTCTAGCACTTTCTTGAAGATCACAGATTTTTTTAATTCTTACTTTTTTGGTACGTTTGCAGTACATAATGATTACATTCATAGTGAGAAGTTGGTAGATATATATAAAGCATCCTAACTCTTTTCCTCTTTCCCTCCATTCCTCTTCTCCTTCCTCCATTGTTTTGGGTCTCCTTACCATCTGCAAAAGATCTGTGTCCCTCTTTCTTATTATGTATCCTTTATTTTGCTCTTCAATCGATTTATACTTCGGGTTTCTCATATAAGAGAAACCACGCAATATTGAAGCTTCCGAGTCTGATTTATTTTACTTAGCATTATGGTCTCAATGTGAATCCAGTTTCTTACAAATGATTTAAATTTATCCTTCTGTAGTGTACAGTAGTACTCCACTATGTACAAATATCACACTTTGATTACCTATTCATCTGTTTATGGACATACAAGTCATTTCCAAGATTTAGCTATCATGAGTTGAGTTTCTATAAACATCAGTATGCATATATCACTGTCTTACATTGTTTTTCTTGCTTTTGGGAAGATGCCTAGAAGGGAAATAGCTGAGATGGAATTTCTATTTTTAGATTTTTGAGGAATTGATTTATTTCTATAGTTCTATGCTTTCCTCAGTGGTTATACTGACTTACAGTCCCACTAACAGAGTAAAAGTGTTCTTTTTTCTAAATAGTCTTGCCAGCATTTCTTTTGTTATTATTTGATTTTTTTCTAATGATAGTCTTTCTTTCTGAAGATGGAATCTTAGTGTTCTTTGCATTTCTCTAATGATCACAGGTACTGGGCACTTTTTCATGCATTTATTGCCTATGTATACTTCTTTTTCTGAAAAATGTCAATTCAATTGCCCGTTTCTTATTGGATCTTTTATTTTTCTATGTTCTTTATATATTCTACATAATGGTCTTCTATCCAAGAAGTAGCAAGCAAAAAAATTTTTTCCCCATTCTGTAGGTTGTCTTTTCACTCTATTGGTTGTTTCCTTTGCTGTGCCGAAAGGTTTTAATTTGATATAATTCATTGATGGCAATCCTGTGACACAAATGTCACAGCTGGTTGTCACTGAAAGCTCTAAAAGGTTCACCGTCACTGAAATAATTTCATTTGTTGATTTTTTTAATATTATTTCCTGTTTTGTTCAGACAGTCCTTGCCTTGGCCTATGTCTTCAAGAATTTTACTTATCTTTCAGCATGTTGCTTGTGGTCTAATATATAGGTGTTTGATCTACTTTGATTTCGTTTAGTACATGATAAAAGATAATGGTTCTAGATTCAATCTTACGGACAGTTAGTATACCCAGTACCATTTGTTAAAGAGGTTATCTTTTGTCCTGTATATGTTTTTATTTCCTTCATCAAGGATCAAATGGTTGAATGTGTGTAGAGTTGTTTCTGCAATCTTTATTTTGTTCCATTGATCCTTGTGCCTATTTCTGTGTCATGTTGGTTTTTTGTTTTTGTTTTTGTTTTTTGTAATCATTATAGCTTTGCAATATAGCCTGGTTTGCTCTTGTTGTTCAGGATTGCTTTTGCTATTTCGGGTCTCTTCTGAATTTTAGGATTGTTTTCTATAGTTGTGTGAGGAATGCTGTTGGTATTTTGATTGGGATGGCATTAAATCTATACATCAGTTTTGGAAGTATGACCATTTTTACAACATTGGTTCTGCCTGTCTAGGAATGGGATATCTTTGCATTTTCTGATGTCCTCTTTGATATCTTTTTCAGAGTACTATAGTTTTTGTTGTAAAGACATTTTACTTCTATTATTAAGTTAATTACTGAGTATTTAATTTTTCTTGTTGCTACTATGAATGCTGGTATTTCCTATTTTCTTTCTTGGTGGGTTCATTGTTGGTGTACAAAAATGCTACTGAGTTTTGTGTGATTTTGTACCTTGTTACCCTTCTGAATTTGTTTGTTAGTTCTAGGAGTCTTTTTGTGAAATATTTTAGGTTTTCTATATAAAAGATCAAGTCATCTGCAAATAAGAAGATAGCTTGAATTCTTTCTTTCCTATACATATCCCTTTTATTTCTTTCTCTTACCTGATTGCTCTGGCTAAAGTTTCAAGTACCATATTGAACAGGGTTGGGGATAGTGAAATTTCTGGGTTGTTCCTGATTTTAGAGGAAAAGCTTTCAGTTTTTCCATTTAGTATGATGTTGGCAGTAAGTTTGCATAAATGGCTTTTATGAGATTAAAATAAGATACTTTTATTACCTATTTTTTCAAGGTTTTTATCAGGGAAATGTTGAATTTTGTCACAGGCTTTTTCTTTATGTATTGAAATATCGTGTGATTTTTGTTCTTGCTCTTGTTTATATAATGTGTTATACTTTTTGATCTGCATATGGTGAACCATGCTTTGGATGAAGCCTACTTCCACATGATAGATAATCTTTTAATGACTTATTATGTCCTGTTTGCAACTATGTTCATTTGAGTCCCTAACTGGTTTTGGAATCAAGGTAATGCTTACTTCTCAGAATGAGTTTGAAAGGATTCCCTCCCTTTAAATTTCACTAAAGAGTTCCAGGAGGACTAAATTAGTATTAATTCCCCGCTGAATTTCTGGAAGAATACAGTGATGAATTCATTGGGTCTTGGGATTTTCTTAGTGGATAGTTGTTTTTTTCTTACTGCCTTAATTTTATTGCCAATTGTATCATTTAGGATTATTAGATCTTGTTTCAGTTTTGGTAATTTATGTGTATCTGCGAATCATTCATTTTTTTCTGGATTCTCCAGTTTACTGAAGTCCAGGTTTTTGAAGTTGTTACTAATAATCCTCTGGATTTTGACAGTGTCTGTCACCTTTTTCATTTCTAGTTGGACTGACAAGGGTCTTTTCTTATCTTCATTATTTCATTCTTTCAAAGAATGAGTTCTTAAATTCAGAATCTTTTTTTTTTTTTCAGTCTCAATTTAATTAATTCCTGTTTTGACCATCATAGTTTCTTCCTATATACTAGCTTTGGATTTGGATTGTTCTTATTTTGCTAGGACCTTCAGGTGCATCATTAGGTTATTTACTTGGGCTCACTGTGTGTTTTTTTTTTGTTTGTTTGTTTGTTTTTTAATGTGGGCATTCATAGCTATAAACATTCCATTTAGGACTACTTTCATTGTGAACCAGGGTTGCTGTTATGTTGTACTGGCATTATTCTTTGATTCTAGAATCTATATAATTTCTTCCTTTATGTGATTTACTAATTATTCAAGAGCATATTGCTTGATTTCCCTGTGTTGCATATTTTCAGTGTTTTCTTTTGCCAATGATTTCTAGTTCCATCATACTATAATCTTAAAATATGAAGGCATAATTTTGATTCTTCCATATGTACTTAAACCTGATTTATGGACTAGGATGTGGTTTGTGTTGGATAAAGTTCATGTGCTGCGAGAAAAATGTGCACACTACTGTTGCTGGGTGTCACATTCTATAGAAATCAGTTAAGTAAATATGTCTGAAGGCATGAGCCAGGTCTGCTATTTTTTGTCTAGTTCATTTCTCTATGTGTGATAGTAGGGTACTGAGGTCCCCACCATAATTGTATTCATGCTTATCTAATCTTTTATGTTCAATAGTGTTTGTTTAATCACATTGGGAGCACCCATGTTTGATATATATATATATAATTATCCATAATTGTATTTTATAAATACATATATATATATATATATATATAATTGTTATCTATTCCTGTTAAATTGTCCCTAAACTAATAGTTAGTGGTCTTCATTGCTTTTTCTGGTCAGTTTCGACTTGAAGTCCACTTTATCTGAAAGTAAGATAGCTACTCCTGCTTATTTTATGATGTTTAGTCTATAAATTTCTTTTTGGATTAAATGTGGCTTTTTTTTTTACCTGCTTGTCTGTTCTATTGACTTTTATGTAAATTCTTTGTAAAATAAATAAATAAAAAATAAATAAAATAACTGCCGGTCAAAAAAATAAATTTAAAAATGTGGTTTTTTCCTATACAACAGTACCTTTATATTTTGCCTTTCCATCTAATCTGCCAATCTGTGTATTTTCACTGAGACCATTCACACTGAGAGTTATTAAAGTATTTAAAAGTATTGACTTACTCCTATCATTGCATTATTTTGTTTGCTGTTGCTGATTTCCCTGTTGCTGATTCCTTTTTTCCCCTTTCTGTTTAACTGCACTGATTACCTGGTGTGTTCCCTACATTAGACCTTTTAGCATTGTTGTTTTCATTGTCTCTTCTAGGATATTTTTGAGAATTTTTTGGAGTTTTAGTTTTGTGTTCATGAATTTCTTAAAGTGCTTTCTGTCACAGAAAGATTTTATTTCTTTGTCAAATTTGAGCAGGTACTGGATCGATTTTCCAGGTTCTCTTGGGGTTTTTTTCTGTTCTTTGTTTTGTTTTTTTGTTTGTTTGTTTTTGTTTTTGGTACCGGGGATGAAACTCATGACCTCGTGCTTGCCAGGCAGGCACTTATGCCACTGAGCTATATCCCCGGGGGTTCTTGTTATTTTTAAGGTATCTCGGCACATATGGTTACCTATACTAGCCCTATCTTCTAGTTCTTGCACTCTGTTCACACATTGGTCACTTCTGCTGCCCTCACTTTCGTAGAAATGTACCTCTTGTATCTTCATTTGGTACATTTTCGTGGACTATAATTCTTTGCTGAACTGGCCATGTTTTGTATTGCTCTATTTTGCTCAGTTAGCTTTTTAGTAGTGTCTTCTTCAAAATCACTGATTGTTTTATCAAATTCATTGTCTGTGTATATCATTTTATGCTAATTACCTTATCAATCTGTTTGCCTCCTCTTTTATCACTTCATATAATTCAGATGTCTAGTTTTTGTTTTCCTCCCTATCAATGCCCCATGTATCAGCTTGGGGGAGCTGACAGTTTCTGAAGGCACTGTGTTGCCCTATTATCTCTTCTCATCTCTTCTTTTCTCTTCCCTTTTTTTTTTTTTTCCTATTCTTTTCTCTTCTCCTCTTCCCTCCCCACCCTCTCTCTCTGGTGTGAGGGTTGAGTCAATTATAGTAGAAAAACTGTTTCTAGTATAGAGAGCTCGTCAGTTAGGGTCTGCTTTCCAGTGATGAGCTCTGAGCAAGGCTTACTTCAGGCCTCTGCCCCCAGTCCAAAATCCAATCTCCTCTATCAGTCTGGAGAGTGGAGTGTCTAGGTATAATTGATCCAGCACCCAGCGTTCTGGAAATGAATGCAGTACTATTGATGACACAAAGACAAACCTGCTCTTGGCATTTTTGTATATGAATGCTGACTCCTTCTCCACCTTTCCTGCTGCATATCGTTGGTCAATGGTGTCTGTTCTAGAGGTTCAGTCACTGCAATTTTTCCCAATTTCTACATTCCTCTGTGAGCTTTGGGTCATACCTTTCTTCATCTAGCTTTACAGCCTCTGGGTTTCTGAGGTGCCTCCCTTTCTCAAGGGTATTCTCTGGCTCTACACCTCACACTGTGGCAAGCATCCAAACTGCGGTGTATCCCTGTGTCAACAGAGATAGGTCCCCTTCCCCTGAAACCAGGGTTAGCTTTACAAACAGCTTCATTCTCTTCTCTGCATTGTGCTCAGTTTCTCTAGCTACTCCATAGTTTCCAGTTATCATTTTGGCTCCCTTCCATTCCCAAGAGATCTACTTCTTTGTTTTTTTCACCAAGCTGTTGTTCTCTAGGTGTCAAAAGTCTGGGTCCCAGAGAAGCTGTATTTTGCCATTAGTCTTTATGGTGCCTTTTTAAATTTCCATGTAGTTGAATGTTAATTATTTTTCTAATATCATAAACACCTACATTTAAAAAATATTTTATACCAATAAAAACTAGATAAAATGTTACACGAGAAACACACTATTTTTCATCTACTCTAGCTCACATCTACAAATTCATGCACACTGCAGAACAGCTCTAATTTCAATTTCAGTTTCGTTTACCTTATAGTTATGGGTTATCTATAGATGACTGAAAATCAAAATCTGAAAACTGAAACACTTAAAGAGCAACAGAAATTTAAAAATGCAAATAATAGAAAGAGATGGCACTGTGTATTCTAAAGGGGCTAAGTTATCCATAAGCACTAATATGCTCTAGGAACAACAATGATGAATATTACCAAAAAAAGGCAATAAAAATATCACTTGTCTACTTTTGACTATCAAAATAAGAATCCAAGTCATGAGCTCCAGATAGTAGTCTTGAAATCCAGGCACTATTGTGACCAAAAGTCATTTTTTAAATGCTTAACTCACAGTATCGAGAGATAGGTCCAGTTGAAAAGTTGCTAACCATGATTAGAGAGTACTCAAGATATAACCTAAATTAAATTGAAAGTAAGCAGCAAATCAACCTTAAACAGATTCACTCACCACTCACGAGGCTGAGGCAAGGGGACTGCCATAAATTCAAGGCCAGCCTAGGCTACATAATGAGTTCAAGGCAAACACAGACTACACAGCAAGACCTTGCCTCAAAAAACCAAAATAAAAAAAAGAAAGAAAGAAAACAAATCAGTCTTGTCCATCCTACAACGGAGAGGAGATGTTCAACAGAATCAAGTCTCTCTACACCACTCTGATCTCTTAGAAAGTAAGGGTCTTCTTTTCATTCCCACCTAAATATATTCACACTTAAGTGTTACAGTAAGTTTTGCTGATCAGTTCAGAAGTCCACAGTCTCGAACACATCACTGTTTTTGATTGATTTTAATTTTGTCTTTATAACTAATTATCAGGAGCTCATTTGAAATACATATTAGAAATGTATAAGATACATATTTTTTAAAAATACATAAAATACCTTAGGTAAATGGAAGTATAACCTAGATTAAACTGTAAAAATTACATCCTAGCAGAAACTCCAAATTTTTTGTCCTAGATGATATGGTACAAACAGCAAAAAGTTTAGGTTCCTAGTCATCTACATATGCTCTGGTAAATTAAAAGAAGTCATTTTTAAAAACCCAGTTAAGTGGTATTTGTTTCATTCACTGGAATGACACAAACATTATAATATGCCTTTAAAATGATACAGTTTTACAGTAACAGAGCTTAGTTTATCCATAGAATATATAATAGGATCCAATTGATTTTTATCAAGATTAGGAAAGTCTTAAAATGATGTGCTGATGAGACTGTACATGAATAACAGACTTCCATACCCTCCCTGCTGCTTATAATGAACACTGTGGTGACCCTGAAAAGCTCTTTGGCCACATGCATTTACTTACTAAGGACAGCACTGAGTACTGGCTCTACACTTTGCTGAATAAAGTATTCATACCTCTCCCTGCTGGGAGCTCCAAGTACCAAAGCCCCTGAAAATGTCCAAGTTCTTTGACTGGATACTTCTACATTCAAGACAGAATTAATCAGGAATATGTAGAAATACTTAGAGATAAAACTGCTCAGTCCACAAGGTAAAATAAATTAAATATTTAAACATAAGGACATGGTCTATGTAACAGAATGCTGAATTGCTGCCAAAATTTTGTTCAAGAAGGAACATAGTAGTATATCATGCATTACTAAAAAATTAGACCCAACATAGTAACTAATCCTACTTAACATCCATCCACATACACCTGTGTGTGCATGCACACACTCACACACAGTACTGGGCTGTAAATGATTTCAATTTTCCCCATTTCTATATTATGATATTCTCCTTTAAGTTTGTCTATAATGAATACAATGACTATATCTTAAATATATAACAAAGAATAATTTTTAAAAACTAGTATGTATTGCCTCTGCCTCACGGAGAAATCTTTCTTCCAGTGATATGAAAATTAAAATTCTACTGTAATTTTTAAAGTAAAATATCTTCCTGAATTTCATCTCCACCTTCACTCCTCTCAGCATCTCACTGTGTACTATCACCATCATGAGTTAAATGAATGGGGCTCATCACAGTAAATTCCTAACATGCTGTCATGGCCAGGCAAGAGAGTTGAAGAATTCACCTAAGAGTAATATTCAGATCTTGGTCCCTCTGTCTTCAGAGTAAGCTGTGACATTACATAATTGTCAGCTTTCAGAATGCAAGTCCCTCAGCAGAATGTAAAAAGGGACCTGGGCAGTAGAAAGAATCAGGATGTGAGCTATACTCTAACACTGACAGACTATTACGAGAGAAATTTGGAGAAAAATGTGTCAAAAGCTCTTGCTGTGGGCAATATGTATCAAGAGCTTTCAAAAATATTCATAGGTTTTGAGTCAGTATTTCTATTTCTCAGAATCCACCCTAATGAAATAATCAAAAACATGTACAAGACTTATGTTCCGGAATGTCACTCTTATGGTTTTCTTTCTCTACCTGGTTTTATTGTTACAAAAGAACTAGGTCTATTGTAACAGGCAAAATAAGACAGAGGTTTATTTTTTTTTAAGTTAAACACAATAATCTCCCATTTCCCTGACATTCTCATATAACTTCAACTTTTAGCACTCTACAGTACTCAAAGTTAAAAGCTTGCTTCCATAGCTATCATAGAAATATGCACCAACACATGTAGAAGGATTTCTGCACTATCTAATACAACTTGCTATGTTTCACTTAATAGTTTCATGGATATTTTCCAGATCAATATATTCTGCTAATTAATACCAGTTGCTTTATAATCTAAATTTTATTAAACATTTGAGTCTTTTCAAAGTTTCTGACAGTATAAAAAAATATTAATACCTACAGGCTTTACTGTATTCCTATAAGACAGCTCTTTTCCTCCATTAAAAAAAGATGGATTGCTGAGTCAAAGTGTATATGTATGTATGTGTGTGTGTGTGTGTGTGTGTGTGTGTGTATATATATATATATATATACACATATATATATGTCAATATAACCTTTTCCTTGTGTTTGAATTTGCATAACTTAGCCCTTATTTTGCCAATAGTATCCTTTCACTTCAGAGAGAATTCTGGTTGTTAAAGAAAGAATGAAAAGAAAAAGACTCAGTATTTGGTTTTCTACAGCAAAAGTAGGAATTACGGAGACCATAGTTACATGATATTGTCACAAAGCAGCTTGTGAAGAGACATGGTGGCATTTCAGCTGTATGAGCCTTAGAGAATGAAGACACACCTCTGAGCTCCTATGACAGCCCTTAAAGTCTGCAGCAAATGAATGAATCAGTCAGCCTGTGAATCAGGGCCTGACATTGTTAACTGTGATATGTCAATTTAATTGGCTTGGGAATTGCCTAGGAGATTACTAAAACATGCTTCTGGGTGTGTCTGGTGAGTTTTGGGTGCATGACCTTGGGGTACACGTCTAGTCCCTCATCCCTTCCTCTCTAGCACTGTCCCTCTCTGCTTCCCAGTCAACAGAAATTTAGCACTGTTGCTCCAGCATACCCTTCCATCATGATGTTCTGGGCTTGGATCCAACTGACCATATAATCCTGAAATCATAAGCTAAATTCAAACCTCTCCTACTTTAAGTTGTAGGTGTTGCTGTTGTGTCTCAGTAATGAGAAAACTAATGCAAGGCCTAAAATCAAGGCCCTAGTTCTATAATCACCCTGGCCAGGTGGTTTAGGGAAGAGAAAACATTATGTCCCTTAACCTACTGTGTTCCAAACTCAGTGTCATGGGCAAGTGACCCATCCTCTCTGCCTTTATTTCCCCTTCTGTAGAGTGGAGGCCCTGAGACTGGATGAGATCAAGTACAAAGAGCCCTTGGTTTTGTTGGTCAGTTCATAAGGAATTACAAAGTGGCAGGAACTATTTTCTTTAATACACCAGGGACTAAGAAGAAGAGGAACCCTGCTTCCTAAGAGCCTCGCTAGCTAGCTCTTGGAGGTCACCAGATAACAGCATATTCCTACCCCCCAGCCCAGATGAAGTCCATCCTCAAATAGTCCTGAGCAAAAGAAATGAATGTCCAATTAGGCATAGGATCTCTGGGACAGCGCTCCAGACCCAGATACCATGTAGCCCTCAATAGTTGCGGGTGCAGGGAGAAAAGGAAGGAAGGAAAAAAGGAAAAAATGGATAGGAAGAGAGAAAAGAAAAAGGAAAGAAGGGAGGGAGGGAGAAAGGGAAAGGGACAGGAAAAGCGAAAGGGAAAGGGAGGGAGGGAGGAAGGAAGGAAAAACAAAAAGAAATGAAAGAAAGATATATATATATATATATATATATATATATATATAAATGTGGTGTATAATATGTAACACGTGTATATGTATCAATAAGGCAAATGTACTGGGTCTTCACTCTGTTAGGTTCTCTATTCAAACTTTTCAAACTTTTCTCCAGCTGCTCTCTGGTCTTTCCTCACAGTGTTTCTGTATCCGCGGGCTGGGTGAGTTTGCTTTTGTGGTACTGAGGATTGAAATGTGGGCTTGCTGAGCTATATCTCCAGCTCCCTTTTTTTCATCCTTTTATCTTGAGAAAGGATCTTGCTAAATTGCCCAAACTAACATTGAACTCAAGATCCTAATCCCCAGTCTCCCGAGTCCTGGGACTGCAGGTGTGCACCACCGTGCCTGATGCATCCGTGGACCTCTATGTGGTCCTTTCCCTTTCTGACAGGCTGGATGGCAAAGGCCATTTTTCTCCATGTCTCACCATCGTCTCTCTCTTCTACCACTGTATTTTAGTAGCTGTTGCTCTATTTGAGTGCTTATCCTTTTACTGTTAAACACTGTTAAGCTTCTATTATTTGATTTCTCAGTTTTATGACATCTGAATTCTGTTTCACAGAAGGCCACCAGAGCACTCACTACACCTTTCACTTTTCCTTTCTCCACCAAGTTTTAGGAGCACATTTTGACTTCTAAAATGTTATAATTTGGTAAATCTGTCCATCAACCTCCAATGGGATATACCCATTCAGGTTCTGCAACTTCTGTGGGATTTCATTTTGGTGCACGACTCTAAAAAGCCATGTACCTCTGGTTTTTCTAATGCACTGTCATGGGGCTGCCTGCAGCTTAAACATGCCCCATGTTTCCTACATGCAAAGGGCTCCCACCACCAGATAGCTGATTCCTCTCCTGTGGGCTGGATTTCCCCTTTCAGCACTGGGGTGTTACCTGGTAAACTAACAAATTCTGATCTCCATGCTTATCTGGAATAGGCCCACACGCACTGAGATTTGCACAGTGAGATCAATTGTGTTTACAACCACAGAGATGGAGCAGTTCAGTCCCAAAGTTCCCACACTGACCGCAAGCCCTGTGGAGAGCCCACAACGTGCAGATCCTGTCTGGGGTCATCTACTGGATTTTTCCAACTTTGCTCTCTGGGTTCACCATGGAGAACAATACCTACTCAGAATTGGCAACATCTTCCCACCTGCAGTATCCTCCAGAGCAGGTGTCATCAGACAAAAGTCCCAGGATATCCAAGCAGGTCACTGTCTTTTCAGAGTTTCTTCCAGCCTCCCTGTGACTTGTTGTGCCTTTAGTGTTACTTATACTGGTTAATATACAGTTACACAAACAATCTAAATACGCAATAAGGGACATTGATTAAATAAATTATAGCACACACCAGATATTTCTATTTTATACAAAACTATAAAATAGAAAAATTTACATTGTCTAATGAAAGCAGGATATAAAAACTAAAACTACAAATACATTTTATAAATGTATGTATATTTTATGGTTAAAAAATAAAACACAAAAAAAACCTGAAACATCAATATTTGACATAATTACAGATTTCTTACTTCTATATGCTTTTCTGAATTTTCTAAGTTTTCTTAACATAAGCACACACTGTTTCTAAAACTAGAAGAAATAAAATCTTGTTAGAAAACTAATATATATGTTAAGTTTAAATTGTCATAAATGATGAAATCCTTGTACAATTATTATTCTAAATGATTTGTCACTTTTACTATAATTTAAATATTAACATAAAATATATTAAGAAGAATTTAGTAAAAAACCTTTTCATATTCAGTAAAATGAATGTTTGCTATTTTCGGCACTCACTGTAAGGTAGAAAGGCAGCAGCATCTACTAACAATTGCCAAGTACACATCATCTGGACACCCTCCCAAATTCAACAGCTGCTTGTGTTCAAGCTGTCAGTTGTATCCATGAAAGGATACAACTACTAGATCAATAACATATTATTAATTAAATATATGGAAAATTGGTCTTTTAGGGAAAATATTCAACTAGGTAGGGAATAAACATCTTTGTTAATCCTTACAAATACTGCCTAACATACAGATATCTAGAGAATGGGAAAGTATAGACACAAAACCTAATCTGAAATCTTGAAAGAAGAATGATAGTGCTATTAATCCAATTGTTGACCTTGTTACGACTATATTTTACATATCATCTTTATCTTTTCCTTATCTAGTAATACTGGTATCATAATTCTAACCTGAGTTCAGGCAGAATACAAACTATAGGGAAGGATGATGGGAACCTTGAGTTTTCTAGTAGTGCAAACAAGGAATAATTTATTTTTTAAATAATAGGGGCCCTGAATAATATTCTGAAGGAGACTGTGCCCAGACAGTAAGAAGATAATCTCAGAAACAAAGAAAAAGGCAAAACTAATCCCAGAATCAAAAATAAAAAGCATAACCCCCTTTTTCTATAATGGAATCATTAAGTTTTGCATTTCGAAGATGGAAGTTAGCCAGCAGTCGAATACCATTGCTATCATTATGACAAACTTCCCACTTTCCATTACACATAGATACACAATTACCACAAAGTGATTCAGTGGAGCTAAGAAGAAAGGTCTATACATAAAAGTGCATGATAAAATGCATGCTTGGTAAAAAATTAGTCTGCTTTATTTTCATACTGTCATATAACATGACAAGATTATGGTACCTGTACTGCCAATGCCTAGGAAAATACACAAAAAGGGATGGAAATGTAGTAAGTAAATAACCAAAGAACCAGAAACCAAAGAAAACATCTGATTTTACTGGAGAGGAATACGGATGGGAAAAGAAACTAAGAATTTAGAAATATATGGAAAACATGCTTACAACATCTCTTTTTATGTTTCTAATATCAAATGAAATGTGATGATATTTACAGAGATATTTACAGAGAAACCAAAATTATATTGTCCATTTTACCTTGGAAGACCGGAAGGTAAATGCTGTTGATTTTACATCAGCCTTTTCTTTGTCCATGAGTAAAAGGCTTTTGTCTTCCAGGAGACTTAGGTATTTTCCTGTTGTGACATGGCGTAGTCTGAACGGCTGCCCCCACCGTATATGGCTCCCACTCCACCTAACAAAACCAATCAGAACTTGATCCAAAGTATCCTCATCCCAAAAGCAGCAAGTGAAACATGAATCAGCCTATTTATAATATACAAAATAGAGTTTCCATATTTATAATACATGAGGTAAAGGACACATATCTATATAGTTCAAGTCCCTTTCCCCAAATCCACTAAATAATTATAAAATATTACAAAAACTATGAGTTTTTTCCCCATTTCCTTCAGTGTGTATTTTCTTTTACTATATGATTAAACAGTGCATGCCCCACAAAATTCAACTTTTAAACTCCATATTTATCAAAAATTTTAAAATTTAAGTGGATTTAGTCAATGTCCTAGAATCTTAATATTATCAGTTATTAATAATGATATTGAAGATATATTTTAAAGTTACAGACTAACAAAATCTTTTTAAAACATGTGACCATCTTGTTGGGAAAATGTATGATAAAAAAGTATGAGCAAAAAACCTTTCAATTACAAAAATATATGCTTCAGCAGAGAATTGTCATGAAAGGGTGACAGAAATGAGTAAGATGAAATACAGATTCTCAACTATTAAAGATTATGATACCCAAGTATTTTAAATAAATGAAGGTGTATATTAAATCACAGCAGTAATCATTATCAATTAAATACAGTACTTTTAAAGGAGCAGTATAACAATTTTATTTGAAAATGTCACTTCTTTAATATACTATAGGGTTGGGGATGTGGTTCAGTGGTAGAGCTCTTGTCTTGCATCAACGAGGACCTGAGTTCAAACCCCAGCGCCATGCAAAAAGAAAAGAAAAAGAAAAAGAAAAAATATATATATAATCACATTATGGCATACACTTGTAATGCCAGCACTACCAGAGACTGAGGCAGAAGGGTCACAAGTCCAAGCCATGCCTGGTGTTATGGCTTCTGTTTAAATGTTCCTCCAAAACCTCAGGCAGTCATAGGTGGGGCTTTTTCAGAAGTGGTTGAACCTAGATTGTGTGATGCTAGGATTAAGGGTGTGTGATTATTAAATTAGTCCGCTGATTGGTTTGGCACCACCCTAATTCTGGCAGCCTAAACCAGGTGTGGTGGTGCAGGCCTGTAATCCCAGAACTCAGGAAGCTGGGACAGGAGGATTGCTGCAAGTTCAAAACCAGCCTGGGCTACAAAGTGAGCTCAAGGTCAGCCTGAACTGCAGAGCGAGACCCTGTCTCAAAAAGATTTAAAAAAAAAATTCTGGTAGCCAAGATACAATATAAAAGGGCCAGAAATATGCTGTTAAGGTCCCTTGCTTGCTTTTGCTGTCTTCTGCCTGCCATGAACTGTTTCTCCTCTGTGATGACCTTCTGCCAAGCCATCCTGGAGTCACACAACTATGGGCAGAAATCCAGGCAAACTGTGAGCCAAATAAATCTTTCCTCCCTTAACTTGTGGGTGTTGGGTATTTTGTCTTGGCAGCAAGAAAAATAACTAAGACATCTGGGCAACTTAGTAAGACACTGTCTCAAAACAATAAAAATGAAAAACAAAAAAGCACTGGGATATAGTGCAAAGGCCCTAGGTTCAATTCCTGCTATTATAAGGAAAAAAAATCTAAGTCACCTTACAGTGTTCAAGGATGTATGTAAGTTTTCAAAATTATCATATGGGCTATCTTATTTGAGCAAAACAAACTGAAGACCATTTCCAGTTACCAGTACACAGGCAATAATCTCACATTTTAAAAAGATCTACAAAGACAGCTATTTTAATAAGACAGTTCATTTCTCTCAGCTATGGAGTCTTTAAATTACCTTAAAGTGTAACATAATAGATGAAAATACATTGAAAACTTAGTGTTTTTTTACACAAAGGACTGTCTTCCAAATATTAAAAATTTTTGACTGCTATATTAATTCTATTTAAAACTATACTTTTATCATCAATGTTGCATTTATGTAAAGAAACTAAAAGGCAAACTTCAGGCAGCTTCGGAATTCATTCAAAAATTATATGTTTAAATTCTTATTATTACAATGGATATAAAATCACTTTAATTACAATCCAGAGTTATTACTCAGCTCTCAAGATATCTGTAAGAACAGAGAATGAGCACTGGTAATGACTCTTGTCCTATCATTCACACTCAAATTTCCTCTGTTTCCCATGTGCATTTAGAGGGCTAAATCTAGTCTAGTGGTGGCAAACCTGCAGTGCACGTGCTACAGCAGGTCATTTGTATTCTTAAGAGCTCTAAAAGGTTTGCCATCACTGATCTAGACTTTTAGATCCAAGTGTGCACCAGGCTTGCAGTGCCTTGTCCTATCTCTAAACCTTCCATCACTCTGTTCCAGCAGCACTTTCTGCCAGGAGAGGCGGGTTCTGAGATGAGGTGATACTCCAAAACAAATGAGGCTGAAGACCAAGGCAGAAGGTACAAAATTATCAAATATTCCCAGGACTACCACCTGTCAAGTCAGGATGAATAAAGTTGGCAATAAGAGAAAGCGGAAAAAGAATCTTTCCACCTTTTCCGAGTTTCACTTGCTTGTCTGCCAGAGTTGTCAGTGTGCTCATCTCACAGAGAAGCAGAGACCAAGAGCACTGAGGATTCTGTGCTCCTAAGCCCCAGGCTGGGTCTAAGTGCTACTTACGCAACTCGGAGTGTCTCTAGTCTCCACAGGGAACGTGCATGGACAGACACGGCACCACCTTCATAATGAACAGTTCTGTTGAAATGAAAAAAGTCCAATTTTAACATGTTTCCTGCTTTAGTCCCTACATTTCAAGTGTTAGTCATAAAAGAGAAAAGCAAAGGGGATGGGATATGGATATACAGTTATTAACTTTTTAATGTTAAAGTCCATCTGTAGGTTCAAAATCATCCTGACCCACTGTTAGGACCTAAGAATTTCAGGTACGTCAATGAGCAGTAACTAAAACAGTGATTTTCAATCATAGCTGTATGTAATAATCACTTGGATAGCTTTTAAAACTCTATGTCATCTTCTCATCAATGACTACTCACATAGATCTGCACTTAGGATCTTTTTAACTCTGTACTTGGGTGTAATGGGGAACCAAAGCTTTGGCCCCAGGTTCTGGGTAGATTTCTGCATGGCAGCACTGTTTTTGGGACTGGGAAATTCTTTGTTGTAAGGGCTGTTCTGTGCATCATGGATGCTTTCAAACACCCTGTCTTCCACTAACTAAACCTCAGTGAAAGCCTCTTATGGGTTATGACAAGCAAAACTGTCTCAGACATTGTCAAGTGTCCCTTCGGGGACAAAGTCATTCTGTAGCATATAGCAATTGGTTTAGGTGACTGGTTTTTAACCATTAGTGAGGTGGAATCTGGAGAGCCTGTTAAGACCCACACGGCTGGTCCCATTGCTGGGGAGATCAAAGGTGAGGCCCATGAATTTGCATTGGTCCCAAGTCCCCATGGATGTTGATTCTGTTGGCCCACATTTTGAGAATCAGAGGGCAAGAAGTGTTATTTCACAGGATAATGGACTTAATCTTGGTTGTGTATTGTAATCATCTGGCAACTTTTAAAAAACTAATGCAGATAGAACACTCAGATTAATTAAATCACATTCTCTGGGCATACACTGAAAATTAATGAATGATAAAATACAGACATTATGTGTATTTCAGTGAATTTATGCAAATACTAAAAACAATATAAGAGGTTGTTATAGATAAATATGATGCAGAAGTGTAAATGATGCATGGTTACTACACGACACTAAATCACTATGAATCCATCATATTTTCATATGTACACATATATATGAGTGAACTTAAATAAACATAAAAATAAGTATTACATAAGAAAAGCATAGAAATATTAAGATTTTATTTTAAAGAGAAAATAAAAATAACAATAACAATAAAACAGAGCTTCAAGACAGGCTAATAGAAGAGTAACAATAATTAATATATTGTGTATTGCTATCTTCATAGTTGTTACTCAGAGTACAAGATATAGGCATGAAATACTATCCAAACAATATTAGCACAAATCTTTTAGTGAACTAAGGGAAAACAGCTGTATAACTCTCTTGACTATCTTGTGTGTATGCAAGTGTGTGTGTATGTATATATGATTTTTTTTCCTTATCTCTTCCTTCCTTTCCTCTTTCCCCCATCACAGTTCCTCTTCTTTTGAACAGTTTCTTCAATTCACAATATCTATTGTACATTTTGGATTTTATTTACTCGTTCGGTTTTTCACACTAGTGAGACAATATGATGTTTATACACATGGGTCTGATTTATTTCACTTATGAGTATGGTTTCAAGTTGCATTCATTTACCTATAAAAGTCTCCAATTTATCCTTCTTTATGGTTGAGTAGTACCCCATTACATAAAAAAAATACGTCTTTTTTATCCATTCCTTGGTTGATGGGCACTTGGGTTGGAGAAATTAAGTTTAAGGATAAAATAGTCTCTAAGACAGCCTGAGCTACATAATGTGACCCTGCCTTAAAAACCTAGGGCCGGGAGTTTGGCTCAGTGGCTTAAGCTCCTGCCTGGCAGGTGTGAGGTTGTGAATTCGATCCCCAGTACTGAAAAAAAAAAAAAGCCTTTGAGATACAAATACTAGGGCCAGGAGTTTGGCTCAGTGACTTAAGTGCCTGTCTGGCAGGCATGAAGTTGTGAGTTCAATCCCTGGTGCCACAAAAAAAAAAAAAAAAAGATTCAAATACTGAAATCTGGTTATATGTAAAATTATATATATAATGAAGTATATAAAGAATTACCACTCAAATATTTTATCTTTCAAAACTTTTAATGTAATTATGAGTTTTTATTTACTGCAGCAAAAATCTAATACTATTTTTAATTAAAATTTTAGCACACAAATATAAAGTCAGAAGGAAAGTAGGAACCTCCTTCATACCAGAAATATATTTAGCTTTGTCTTTATGGTCTTTCTGCCTTGCCTTATCTCTACTTTTTACAAACTGTTTCATTGGTAGATGTAGAGAATCTAATGACCTCATGTGGCTGCCTTCCTGAGTAGGGAATCTATTTCATTTTACTGAATTTCCTTTATTTCAATACATGGCATGTGTGGAGTGTCAACAGTTGTCTATCTTCATCAACTACTTCAGACTAAAAACTGACATCACAATGTCGAGATCCTAAACGCAGCAAGAATTTCAGTTGATCATAAATAACAGAAAGGACATCCAACCTTATTTAGAAATCAGTCCATCTAGAAGAATACTCCAGTTCTATAAAAGGACCATTCCACTTCCCTGAAATATACCTCAGGTATAAAATCAGAGATCATAAAGACAATTGCTTTAAAGACCAACAAGTTTATATCATCATTAAGCTTAGACAAATAAATGATTATCATTAGGTCAATCACCTTTCCCACAGGAAAACTAAGAAGGGGAAACAATTCAAAAAATCAAGCACACCCGCAGCTATCATCTTTGCAGGTGATCTTCACTGGGAAGTCAAAGCAAATGGAAGCAATGGAGTCAAAATTCAAGGGGAAGTCAGTGGCTATGAAAATAAAATGCTCATGCAACTCTCTATTCACTAAAGACTATTTGTGCAATTGTCTCACAAACATAGTTTTGTAACAATGTCATGGCTACCAAAAAGAATAAGCTAATTGGAAAAAGAAAACATGTTAAAATGATGAGACACTGACATTATATTCTTGCTTTGTTTTTGGACTTTTCTTGATTTTCACTTTGATGGTTGGCTGGTTGGCTGGTTGGTTTGGTTGGCTGGTTGGTTGGTTGTTGCAGTACTGGGGATTGAATAAGGTCCTGGCAATGAGCCATATTCTCCAGGCCTTTTCTTTTCTATTTTGAGAAAGGGTCTTACTAAGTTAACTAAGTTGCCCAGGCTAGGTTCAAATTTGTCATTCTTCTGTGTCAACCTCCTAGTGTTAGGATCATTGAAGTGGTTTTTGTTTTGATTTGCTTTTCCCTTGTTTTTTGTGAGTTTGTGTTTAGTTTTGTTGGGGATTTTTGTTTGTTTTTGCAGTACTGAGAACTGAGTCCAGGGCCTTCACACTAAACTAAGAACCCAGCACCCCACACACCTTTTCTTTCTTAATTTTTTGAGGCAAGGTCAAGATAGATTTTTCAGGCTGGCCTCAAACTTGTGATCTTCCTGCTTTAGCCTCCTGAGTAGCTGGAACCATACAGGTACACCAGGCCACAGCTGGCTTTGGTATCGTTTCTAAGCAAAAAAAAAAAAAAAGTGGAGAAACTTCCACTTCAAGAGTAGAAAAGTCAAAGTTGCTAGAATTTCACTGAATAGGAATCTTTAAAATATGCATATGCAATAACTAAGGGTGTGAGCTCACTGAACAGTACTCAGAATAATTTCAGGCTTCAAGCTGTAAGTTATGCCTCTGTAACACATTGTCCTCCAATATAATACATCTCATTATGGAACTCATATTTCAAGCTGACCACATAAAACTGACGAAAGAGGCCCTTTAAGGTTATTCTGTTATACTTACGAATTCTCCCTATTATATCATCAATTCAAGTTCTCAAAGACATTATAATATGGTCGGCTGAAATAAAAGCAGTTAGCTATTTTCGTACTGGGGGTTATAAAATATAATTTAAGTCTTATCTCAATTGTTGAACCACTTGTTTTCTCTGTAAAAAGTAGGCACTTTGACAGATAGGATAATTCATCTTCAGAATCTAGAGCCCAGAAAAAGACTACATTAGCATATTAATAAAAGCATGAAACCTTACAAGCTTTTCAGAGCCTGACAAAATGGCATTTATTTATAAGAAAATTTTATAGGATACACAATTTCAATTAGTGGACTTTAGTACAGAATCATAAAACATATGATTAATAAAAGATTGGGCACTGTAGAGACCCTCTACCCTGAGAGGGTGAGCTCTGACATGGGGCATCTTCGACAGATGACATCACAGTTATGAATGAGCTCACTGTTTGTGCAGGGCACAAAGAAGTTGACAAGTCACTTTCTTGGTTCATTATTATTAACTTTCTAAAGATGTCATTTCATTATACAAACTTGGGCAAGGTGTTGAACTCTGCTCATGTTCTTCAAATGTAAAACAGGGATCATCTGCATTGGGTTACTATGGGAATGAAAAGAATGACATAATCCATCTAGGCCACTTGGAAGAGTCCTTGCACAACACATGTTAGCCTGATGATAATACTGATGAGGTTATGTTCAATCCTTCACACAGAGTTAAGAACTCAATTATGTTTGCTTAAATTGAACTGACTGTTGCCAAATCAGTATCATTACAGACTAGTTGCTATTCCAAGATATGGTATGTCTCTGCCATAAAATTGCTTGGGCAACATGTGCAGAAAATGAAGTGACTGCTCTTCAATCCTAAATTGGCCATCTCAGGGCTGGCCTCCTCCTATGGCTCCTGCTACAGATGGATGTCAGCATTTTCTGTTGTCTGACACTTGCACTCTCGTGCTCTCTCTCTCTCTCTGTCTCACATTTATTATTATTTGACACGGTTTCTAAAGGACAGGAATCTAGCACAGTCTACTGGGTGCTTCTGGCTTATCTCTGTGGGGCTGCAATTTAGACTTTACTGAGGCTTCCCCTGGGGCTACAGGAACCACTTTCAAGATGGTTCAATCACATGGCTGTGAGAAGTCTTCAGATTCTTGTCTCCATGGCCCCTGCCCAAGGCTTCATGAGGATTTTCACATTGCAGCATGTTTTAACTGCTCCCACTCCTACTCCCTACCCACTCCATCATGCTCAAGGCCTTCTCTCCTTCAGCAGTGCTACCTGACAGCTCACTGAGACCTAATCCAAACTAGAGGGCGTCCCTCAGGCAGAACAAACACATGTATTCACACATTTACACCTTTCAGTCATGGCTACATATTCCTTTCCCTTTGAGTAGTTCTAGGGAACAAATAAAGTGTTTCTTAGAAAACACCTTTAGTTTTAGCTTACATTAAATAATCAAGATGACTTTTTGCACCCACTGTAATATATTTTAAATTACAAAACTGTATATATTTATGCTATATTGTGAAGGACCACCTGGACGACTCTCCTTGAAAGAAGAGCAATTATCTCAATTTTGGCTAAACGTGGCCCTATTTCCATATATTGATATGTACAGGGCTGGCTAGGTGTTTTTCTTATCACTTCAATTGGATTTAAGCCAATTTGTATAATCAGCCTGGCTGAGGTGCTGATGTGTATAATCTTTGAAGCAAAGTGACAGGTCTGTGTTTCCCACGCTGGTAACTCCCAAAAACATGTGTGAGCTGGGCAGGAAAGAGTCACGCTCCACGCAGTAGCTGTCAGCTGGGATCAAGCCTTGAGATTAAGAGCCTATGACTCCCCAGGGCATAAAGATTACACATCAGAGCTGAACCACCGACCCCAAAACATTAGATACCACCTCCAACTGTGTTATGCAGATACTCTTTCTTCATATCCTTCTCTCTGCATATTGCAGAGGTAATTTCAGACCTCCTACCTAGCCCAGCTCACAGCACTCATGTATTTCCTGCCATTCTCAGTCACTCATCCTCAAGCCACTCCCTCTTCATGAATTAATAAAACCTAGGTTCAACCCTGAGTCAAGGCTTTTCTTCCAGTTAACCATCACCCCAGCTGGACTTAGGACCTCCTTGGTTCCTCACAACCACAAATATGCTTTTATTCTCACCATGGGTTGCACTGAAAGTGCTATATTGGAATTAACTCACTAAAATTCCAATAACTTTTCCATGGTATTACAAATACAAACTTCCCGGACTGCAATGAGCTCCAGGTAGAGCTCGCTATGCTATGTGACGTGGTGCTTCGAAATATGTATTCATTATGGAATAGCTAATTCAAACCAATTAACATATTATTTTTGTACATCACCTCTTACAATTATTCTTCTGTGGTGAGAATATTTAAAGTCTGTTAGACATTTTCAAGTAGACCACACATATATCCTCATTAATCACAGTCATCATTTTGTACAATAGATCTCTTACACTTATGCCTCCTGAGTGAAATTTTATAGCTCTTAACCAACATCTCCACAATGTTGCTTATTTTACTTAGCAAAATATCCTAAAGTTCATCTGTGTTATTGCAATAATAAGACTTTCCTTTTTAGGACTGAATAGCATTACTTACACACACACACACACACACACACACACACACACACAATATACTTTGATACTAAAAGGCTTCTATAAAAATTCAAACTCTCAAGAGAATATACACATCATATAGAGTAAAAGGATATTTCTTCCCCTGATTATTTTCTCCTTGATAAATGTACTGTGGAAGTCACCTGCTTCGTCACCCTTTGCCTGGTTCTCAGCACCAGGATCTATGTGTCTCTAGGACTGTTGGGCTGACAGAAATCCCAACCCAACCCCAAGTTTCACTGCCACCTGAAAAGATGATCTAAAACAGGAGTAGGCAAACCTTTTATTTAAAGCGACAGAGAGTAAAACATGCGATTTTGCACGTCACTTGATCTCAGTAAATTAAACTCTGTTGTAACACAAAAGCAAACAGACAATATTTTAAAAAATTATCACAGCTGTGTTACAACACTTGGTTTACAAAAACAGCCATTGTGCCCATATGATTGGTAAATAAATTTAATCTCAGGGAGAGCTCCAAAGAAAGGCCATCTTATTTACCTTGAATCACAGTTCAATTCTGGAATTAATATCTACAATGGAATGGATCCTTTTCACTCTGATAGAAATAGGTAAATTCAGAGTGCTCCAGAGTACTTGTTTCAAGTAAAAAAAAAAATCCCAATAAAATAACAATTGACAGCCTGGACTATGTAACAAGGCCCCTGGGTGCACACACACACACACACACACACCATTGGGACATTTTTCAGTCTTGTTTCTTCCAACACAGAAAAGTCCTTTGGGGTGAGTTCCAACTGAACCTTTTTACTCTTTTTTTTAAAAGATAAAAAAAAATTATTAAAACAAAAATCTTCATACCACACAATTTACAAACTTAAACTGTAAGCTTCAATAGGCCCCACCACATTGACAGAATTTCACAACCATGACCACAATCAAACTTAGATCATTTTTGCCAACCCAAATCAAAACACTTTACTTACTGTTCATCATCTCCCAATCCCTACCCCCTAAATCGAGATAATCACTGAGCTACTCTTGATCCTCGTAGATTTTTCCAGTAGTGGGGATTTGAAGTAGAGCTCCTCAGAGTTCTACTTTGTGATTCCTTATACATTCTTCTTTCACTTTTTTTAAGACCATCCTCAATTAGATAAAAACTGTCTAAATACACCTATATGTATCATCATACCTAATGATGAGAAACTGTCATTTTCTCACTATAATCAAGATAAGGTAAGGATATCCCCACTCACCACTTCTGTTCAACATTGCATTGGAAGTTCTGTTTATGGCAGTACGACAAGGAAATTAAAATTAGACCTACATAAAAGAAGAAAACTCTCTTTGTATACAACATGATTGTCCAAACACTCCCCCCCACCCAAAATCATCAATAGCAACAGTGAGAATTCCTGAAACTAATAATTAGTTATAGAAAAGTTGCAGGATACCAAATTAATATACAAAAACCAACTACCTTCTTATATATCAGCAATTAACAAAAGGTATTTTAAAATAATACTGCTTCTATGAGCACCAAAAAATTAAATATTATGTATAAATACTTAGATGATGAAAATTTAAGTATTCTGTATAAATCTAACAAACATGAAAATGATCTACATAAGGATAACTACAGAACTCTGATGGCAGACATCAAGGAAGATCAAAATGAATGGGAAGATAGTCCATGTTCATGGATAGGAATACTTAAAATTGTTGAGATGTTAGTTCTTTTGAATTTTGTGCCAAGTTTTAAAGTAACCTTGAATAAAATCCCAGAAAGTTATTTTGCAAACTTCAACAAAGTGATTCTAAAGTTTATATGGAGAGGTAAAAGACCCAGAATGGGCAATTTAATAATGAAGAAAAACAAAGCTCCTAGAGGTCTGGTATGACCTGACCTCAAAAAAAGTTTTGTTTGTTTTTTTTATAAAACTAACTTATGAAGTTAAAGTAATTAGGCAGTGTGTGATTGAGAAAGGAATTTTTAAAAATTTATCAATGTAACAAAAGACAGAATCCAGAAACAAATCCACACAGATTCAGTCAAGTGATCTTTGACAAAGGAGCAAATGTAATTCAATGAAAAAGGAATAGCCTTTTCAACAACTGAACATTCACTTACCAAAACATAAAAAACTGATTCACTTCAAATGGATTACTTCATCCTTGATTATTATGGAACACACAAAATCTACCATAAAAGCTTCTACCTAGGTAGTAACTGAGGACAATACCTTACCAGAAGAGTAGTTGCTCAACTAGGTGCAGGAACATGAATCATGGGACTCTTTCTAGGCCACAATGAGACATTCAATTCATTATATCAAGCCCATTGCTTGCTTTATCAATCACTTACACTTACAGCTTACTAAATCATCACAATATTAAAGGGGCACGGAGGCAACAAATGCTGTCATGTACACATATAACATGACTTCTATCTGCTGAGTCACATTCTGGAAAGCAGATGTAACATTTATTCTCACATTATCAGGAACTATCATTTAATTGACCTGCATTTTCAGGCTATAAGACAAAGCAAATACATGCCAAGAACGACGTCTATTAAGATGGAGGCAGGACAGCCCATCTCCCACTTCTCTTCTCCAAACCCACAACACAGCTGAATGTGCTCCTTTATCGCCCCTCTTTCATTTTTTCCCATACTTATTATCTAATGCATTTTATCTCTGTGTACATGGGTACATGTGCATTTATAAACAAATGCGTTCATGTTTTCATGATCACCTATCCCCATCAGAAGATAAACTCTTTGAGAGAACACAGTTTGTCTCTTTCTATATTCTATGGCACCCCAGCATCCAGAACACAATTATTCCAAAGATTTTTATTGAATGAATAATAAAAGTATGTACAAGTTACTTAACAAATCCATTTTGGTATAAAAATCATGTTTTACAACTTTCCCCTAATACTAGTTCCCAAGAAAGAGATCCCAATAATATTCTCCCAATTTATCCTTCTATAAGTTTATTAACTTGCTAGGAGTATAGCTCAGTGGTAGAGTACTTTACTAGAATGTGCAGAACCTGTGTTCTATCACTGGTATCACTAAAGTAATTAACTAATTTAAAAGTATGGCATACTTAATTCACATGTAATGCATAAACGTGTGTACAAATAAAGAAATAACTCTGTTGGTATTTCATTGCATTCACATAAAACTATGGGTGGAATTAATGATATGCAATTCAGACACAACATTCAGAACAGATGATACTAACCATATACAATATAACATGCTTCAGGACTGGGGATTTAGCTCAGCACCTCAAGCATTTGCCTAGTAAGTGCAAGGGCATGAGTTCAATCCCCGGTACAAAAAAAAAAAATATATATATATATATATATATATATATATGTGTGTGTGTGTGTGTATAAATTCAGAGTGCTCCAGAGTACTTGTCTCAAGTAAAAACAAAAAATCCCAATAAAATAACAATTGACAGCCTGGACTATATAAAAAACACGCTTCAAATAAAATTTGATAATCAAACTTCAAGACTCCAGAAGCAATAATGAAAAACTATTGCATCTGATAAATCCCCTTACCAACTACCAAAACCTGTTTCTCCTTATTTCATTGTTTGAAAGGTCTGAGTAACAACACAGAAGTTTGAATCCCACAGTTAATACTCAAGACATCATTCCATTTATCTTATGGCCACTCACAACTACTACAGAGTCTATCTCTACCACTTTAATATTTTAGATAAGCTACATTTCAAAAATTCACTGTACCATGCCTTCCTGAAAAAAATATAAAGAAATTTAAAACAATAGTGACACTATACTCACAAGCATGTCAGAATTCAGTCTATAACATATTTAATATAGGCAAGAAGTTTAGGAAAATATCTATTAGCTTAGTTAACTTTGATAGGTCCCTTTCTAATTCAGTTCTACTTACCTGAATGGTACATAGCTCTCTATTCTAAGAGTCTTATTAATATTCTTTATGAGAATGAATGGGTAACCACATAAACATACATATATGCATACATATACCGCATATATATACCATATCTCAGTGTGAACAGTTAAATACAAATCTATCCATACCTAGAATTATAGGACCCATTATTGAACTGCATTTTCAATAACTACAATCATAGTTATATATATAGTCAATATCTATCAGTGGAATGAGGCAAGGGAGAGTGACAAATCCATTTAAGAACGTAATGGTGATGTTCTAAGTATTCCTAAACCTCTCACAAATAAATGTCACTACCGGTCATCTCCTTAATCATTTTCATTGCTCCTCAAATTACAACAAAGAGCTCAGAGGCAAAAGAAAATTTTACATACTTCCCTGCAACTTTTCTACCTTTAAAATCCCTGTCCAAAAATCAAATTATTTTTGCTTCTTTTTTTAATGATTAAAAATATATTTAAAGCCGGGCGTGGTGGCGCACGCCTTTAATTTCAGCACTTGGGAGGCTGAGGTAGGAGGAGTGTTGTGAGTTTGAGGCCGGCTTGGGCTGCAAGGCGGGCGCAAGGCCCGTCTAAGCTACATAGTGTCACTTTGCCTCAAAAAACTAGGACCGGGAGTTTGGCTCAGTGGCTTAAGCGCCTGCCTGCCTGCCTGCCTGGCAGGCATAAGTTGTGAGTCCAATCCCTGGTGGCACAAGTATGTATATATATATATATATATATATATATATATATATATATATATATATATATTTAAGATTATCCTGATGTATTTCACCCAACAGACTGACATCAATTAAAGAAATGCCACCTCCAGGTCAGGTTGTCCTTTACCTCTCTCACTACCCCAAGGCTCAGGCAATGGCTTCTGGTAAGAACAGAGGAAGATTTAAAAATGTCTCTGTAATGATATTAACAGAACTTGACATAATAAAGCATCCCATAAACTTAAAATTTAAGGAATTATTTCATCATTATGTGCAAATAATTGTTCAATTCTGCTATGTAATCAACACAATGATACCTCTTTTTTCTTCACAATGTCCCTAAGACCCCATACTACCTATTTCTAACTCATTTTCTCTTTTAAATTATGATATGAATGCATTTTAATCTGATTTCATCCATGTGAATATGTTATCAAAAGAAACACAAACAGATGTACTCTTACTGTCACCATCATCTTATAAGGGCCTCAAATATGTTTAATTGAATATATGCTGACATTAAATTGATATGGAAATTATCAACATTAAATTAAGACTAGTATTTGGGGTGGAAGAGTAGGCTTAAACACATGCAACAGGAGAGACCACCAAGCAATATAAAAACATGTTTGAAATTTCCTCTAGTATTCTCTACAGTAGGGCTATCTCAAGAGCTTTCTTTGGTCTAGTTTGGACTCCTACTCAACGAAGTCCAGGCTCTACCACACTTTTATCCACATGATTGGGATTCCTCAATCTTTTCCATAATAGCTGGCTAAATGCTGCGTCTACAGTCTAAAGAATAATGGCCATAATAACAATGATTACAATAAATGTGTTGCTCTCTTTATAGATGTTGAATATTTTATGCACTTTCTCACTTAATCTGTACAACAGCTCTGTGTGAAGTAGGAACTGATATTTAGCTATAATTTACACTGAAGAAAAATAAAGTTTAAAGAAACTAAGTTACCTGTATGAGTCACACAGGTTGTCTGTCTGACTCTATATTCAATTGGCCTAACCACAGATCTCTATGGTGTCTGCAGAAATGGCCAGAAGAGCTCCAACAATCGGCTGGTTGTCTTCCACTGAACAAATCAAGGAAGGAAGACTCAAAAAGATAGTACTATAGCCCTGACCAGCCCCTAACTCCATGTGAATACATCCTACCATTTAACACAGCCACACCCCAGTCCTTCTTTGGTTTCCACAGCTCCCTTCCCTCATTCGCCACTCAGCCATCCTTCTGTGTCCTTGATGACCTTCCTCCATGCACATCTGAAGTACTAGTGTTCTGCAGGCTTCTCATCTCAGCTTCTTGCTCCCCAAATATATTCCAGAGGCCTTCAGCCTTTGAAAGCCAGCACTAGACTGCTGAACACATTCCCCATAGCACTGGCTCCTCCCTCTCTTTCTGAGTGATCACACAATGGATGCACACTCCTTCAACTACCCCCAAGCATTTGTGGCTTATACACAACCCATGGTTTTTCCACAGCAAAGAAAAAGATGTCCCATGGACCCTCTATATTACTTGTGCCCAGTTTAACCACACCTTTCATAGCAACATATGCCACCTCCTGCCATCCTTAGTGCCTCGATATTCCCAGAGCAGGACATCACATTGCCCCATAGAGGACAAACACTCTCACAGTTCATATCTACTGTCTGTCTAAAACCTTCATTTTTACTTGAATGCCTCTGGCTCAGGTAGTTCTCTGCATTCTGAAGGCACTTTTGGGGTTAAGGGTCTTACCTTTGTGATATAAAATACTGCAACAGCCCTCTCCTCATTGGTTCCCCTGACTCAGACTCTCCTCGCTCCTTCTCAAAAACCACTCCTGTAATTTTTTGGGGGGGTACTGGGGATTGAACTCTTTTTTAAAGTTTTGAGACAAGCTTTCACTAAGTTGGCCCAGGTTGGGCCTCCAATTTGTGATCCTTCTGTCTCAGTCTCTCAGAGAGCTGAGATTACAGATGTGTGCCACCCCACTGGACCTCTCTTGCCTATCACAGTTGTGATCACCCCAACCCTAGCACCATGACCCTTCCCAGCCATCTCAGAGGAAAAGCTAGCCCAAGGAATGTCCAAACCACTCTCTCATTTACACCTTCTCCCCCAATTCCTGCCACATCACCCTGTTACTCCCAGAACACACTGCCATCCCTCATTCTGCCTCTTATATTTAGCATTCTGTATGCAATGAATTCCTCAAATCAAGTGCTGTTTGATATGCTCCTCGCCTTTATATAAAACTTTTTACCACCATCAACATCTCTTCCTAACTCATTAAATGCAGCACATTTAGCCTAGGGAATTTCCCAGGGTCTGCATTGCTCTTCACCATAAACTAGGTCCACCAGGAAAAAGTAAGCCTGAGTACCAGGTCTCGGAGAGAATTTTCCTGAGCTCATTAAATGATTATGAATTTTCTAAATGTTCCTTATGCTTTTTTATTAAATTACTATAATAATTATTTATAAAACAAGCTACACGAGCATCTATATTAATAATATAAGAAATGCCCACTGAAAAATTTAAAGACATATAAAAAGCCATCCAAAGCCTTCTCCCATTGTGATGTCCTTTACAGATGTATTCAACTTACTAATTCACTGATATTTTGTGAGGCAAAGCAGCAGCATCAAATCACCCTAAGTATTTTTACAGTTTTGTAATATCTGTGCATCTCTCCCCACAGTGGATGCAGACTACTTTCATCTTGTCTTAGTGTCAGAAATATTAACAGAACATACAATAGCACATAAAATATGAGGGAAAATAGTAAATTTCACTATATGTCAAAAAAAAGGAGGTGCCAACAAAAGGTCCTGAAATTTTGCATAATTTTAGAACTCTTGGCTCTGAAAGTGAACATGTGATTAAATCTTTCAGAAAGAAAATTAATCCAAATTAATGAATATTTAATGATGTTTAAGTAGCTTTATGTGCTCATTTCTCTCAGTTTGTTTTATTCAATGCATCTTAATATGTTTTTGTTGTTGTTGTTGTTTTTTGGTACCAGGGATCAAACACATAACCTTCTGTCTGTCAGGCAGGTGCTTACAACACTGAGCTAAATCCCCAGCCAATATGTTTTAATTATATGAAAATTTTCAATTCCTCTTCTATTGAAGGTAAGAAAAACACAAAATAAACACTTCCAAGGAGATCAAGAAATGGATCACCTCAGAGTACATATGAATGCCCGTGGTCTGCCATGTGTTATGTTAACATCCTGTGTCCTTAGTTAAGAAAGGTTCTATCAAGGCAAACTAAAAATGTGCCCAATTACATCAATGCTGGTACAACATGATCAACTCAAGTACCAACCTCCGCTGCTCTTCACCATGTTCTCCCGAAGGGACAGTGAGACATTCATCCATGTGTCCATGCAGCAACCTGAGGACATCGCCACCAATCAGATACCCTGTAAGGAGTAATTAGAAGTCATTTATGTTGAAACTGTCCTTGTTAGGTGTTGGTGGTCAGATACATAATCTGGTCCAGTCTTCTACTGTCAAAGTCTAACAAGGTGTAAGAACCTGGCTAACATCACACAAGTGGCCAGTGTTGGTTGGCACCTCGGAGCAACATCGATTTTCCTAACCTCAGCCATGTAGAGTCCTCCATCAAACATACAAACATGTACAGGATCAGATTTGAACCTATGTAAGTGAGAACAAATACTGCCCTGGGAAACCTGTTGCATAAACACTGTTGTGATCCAGCTCTAAGGCAGAAACCTGGAAAATCAGAAATGCAACATCAACCAAATGGAGCAATACCCCAAGACCAAAAGTTTATAGAGAAAACAGGCCTCAGAAAGGTAATGGATGAAGATAGTAAGTAAACTCAAGTTGACAGCAGCATGAAAATAAAGCAAGATAAATCTTAGCACAGGCTTTACTCTGAAGAAGCAATTTCAACAAGATCCTTCACATCATGTATCTGCATGAGAGAATATTTAAACACAGGCAATCTCTACTTAACAACCAGCTCATTATTACAATTCCAAAGATGACCATCAACTGTGCGTTGAGGCTGAGCCCCTAACTGAAGTGGAGTCATTACCTTGGGCTGCTTCACTTCCTGAGCTGATCGGAGCCACGCTCCAGAGAGTCTGCTGGAAGGCGGCGTCCACATGCAAACTGCCAGTGCCATAGGACAAGTGCTGCAGTGAGAGGCAAGAGGAGGCACTGTTGGTAAATCCCAGTATGTGAGCACAACACTGCAAACTTAGAACTGCCTGTAGAAAGAACTAGTTCATACCTGGCAGTCAAAAACCAAATAGGGCCAGTGATACAGCTCAATGGCATAGTGCCTGCCTGGCAAACACAAGGTTCTGAGTTTGATTCCAGGAACATCCCCCAACACCTCCCCACACCAAAACAAATAAACAAACAAAAAACCTAAAGCCTAAGCAAAGCGTGGTGGTGCCTGCCGGTAATCCCTGCTGGGAGGCTGAGGCAGAAGGAATGCAAGTTCAAGCCCAGCCTGGGCAACTCAACAACTTAGTGAGACTTTGTCTCAACATTAAAAATAATACATGGTCTTGGGAAATATCTCAGGGTGAAACCCTAAGTTCCATCTGCAGTACCACAGCTACCTGACACACACACACAAACTCAAAAACTAGTAGTAAAAGATGATAATAAAAGTTCCTATTTGACTGAGATGTATCTTTCAGCTTCATTCTAGAAGTTACTAACTTAAATTAATAACCAGAAAACACACAAATAACAAATATACAAAATAAATTTGTAAAAAGAGACTACTTTTGTATTAAGACCTATTGATTGATAAAGTGGTATAGGAAGTGGGAAGTTAAAATTGCAAATAAATTTTCTCTATATCACACTGTACTAGTTTATGGGCAAAGTAGATGAGCACTGCTGAACCAATGTCTTCAATTTATGGAGTCTTGAGAAGCTGTTATCTGCAATTTGATATAATAACCATTAGATGGCAATACTTCCCAATATCTATGGGAAAGTGAAAAATACATTTCTCCCAAAACTCAGAATTACAAATTCTCTCTCTTAAAAATAGAAATTTGTTAAAATAATATCATATTTAATATCTTTGAGACATAATATGGGAGCTTATCAACTGTGAACTGAGAAAGAAGTATAAGTACAGCCAAATGACATGTTTATATTACTAATCACTACTTGGTTGCCTTCATAATTTCAAAACTACAGAGAAACTAAACCTGCTTTCCTAGAATCTTCCCAGAAAACATCACCAACATCTCTTCAATGTTTTGGCAACACCGTCCCAATGCTAGTGACAGCCTCAGTTATTAAAGATTTTAATCAAACCAGCAAGTTCCTAGGATTCTGACCATCCTAGTAAGCAAAGGCTAGTCACAGCTTGAAGCAGACACTTTCTGTGCAACAAACACCTAGAATACTCAGGGGTTCCTTTACTTAAGTAGCTCACAAGTTCTCAGCAAGAATAGGTCTTTGTTTCTCTGTCTCTTAAAAAACAAACGAACTCTTGACATTGTGACATATACATAACTGTATCATCAGTAATTTTTCCAAATCAATTAAAAGTCTACCAGATGAGGTATTAGATTAAACAATCACTTGCTCATATCCCTGTCCTTAACTTTCACCGATTATCTTCTTTGTTGTTATAGTTTCATCTAAAATCTCCCCTAGAAGGCTCTTGTGTTCAGAAATAGGATTTTTGAACTAAAATTAGAAATTCAGTTTGATTCAGCCATACCTCTTCTGGGTATCCTCCCAAAAGAGTTAACAACTTCATATTATAATGATATATCCATCCCCAAGTTTACAGCAGAGCAATTCATAATAGGTAAAATGTGGGAGCAGCCTACATCACCATCAACAGGTGAATGAAAAAAAGGAAATGTGTTTGTACACAATGGAGTAATAGCCAAAAAGGAAGATACATTTGAGTCAACTGGAGGAAAATGAATGAAACTTGAGACCACAATGCTAAGTGAAATAAATCAGACACAAAAGGATACCGAATGGTTTGTCGTGTATGAGAAACCCAAAATATAAATAATTTAAAGAGCAAAGTAAAAAAGAAATGATAGGAAACAGGGAGGTAGACTTTGTGGAGATGGGAAGGGGATCATGGCAACAGGGATAGGGAGGGAAAAGAAGGGGAAGTAAAAATGATTAAGATGTGAAATGTATACAAACCAGTTTCCTAGGATTAATATAATCATTATATACAGCAAATATATAGTAAGTCTAAAAAAAAAAGATGCAAGGTATTTGAAAGTCAGTTATAGAGTACTAAACTCATTTATTGAAGATTTTCTTGCTGAATGTTCTGGTAGGTGCTGGAGCCTGGTTAGAAGCATGATCCGGAAAGACGTATTCACTGGGGAGAGGACGTAGAGGGGTGTATTCTTGGGCCAAACCCCTTCCCCTCTCCTATCCCGTCTCTCTGGCCCTCCTTCCTGTTCTGCTTCCAAACTGCCACAGATTGAACAGCCTTCCACTGCCACACCCTTCCTCCATGATATTTCTGCCTGGGGGCCAACCGACCATGGATTAAAACTCTTGAAATCATGAGTCAAAATAAGCCTTTTCTGTTGACATTCTCAGGCTTTTAGTCACAGCAAATACACTTGTGCACAACTTCCTCTTCACCTGAGCCTCACCATTCTTAGGCATAATCCCAGCTGAGAATCCTTACAGACTTGATTTCTTTTCCAACATGTCAAAATTCTTTGACCACTAATTAATCAGACCTTACCTAATGCCACAAACAAGCAAAATATGTTTTCTTTCACAGCAATTACAATTATCAAACTGTAATTATTTGATGTATTTTTCTTTCTTCTTCTATGCTATATGACACAATTTCACAACTGTGTCCCTAACCCTATACAGGGTTACTCCATAAATAAGTATGCGGAGCAGTGAATCAAACCTTTAAAATCAAAATGGCGTAAATTTTAGAGGTAGACCACCTGATTAACACAAAAAGGCCCCATCATTGAAAATAAAGGCATAAGATTTTTTAAAATATTTTAAAGTAATTCTATAAATATTCCTATTTCAAAATTTAATGACAAAAGATCATATGTGTATATGTGTATATGATATAGATTTTTATCAAACCATCTAAAAATAATTAAAAACACTAATATTTTTATTTTGGTTTTGAAACCAAGTATCCATCCATGCAATACTATGATAATCATTTGTTAATTCATCACTTATTCACTGAATGCACCATGTATAAAAAACTGGGTTAAGTATTAATAGAATGCATTCTCTACTCTGAGGGTGCTTGTAATCTTGTAGGGAAGGTACAATACAGACACCGAATGCTGTGTGCAGTATGTAAAAATGTAGGGAACACTTCTGCCAGCATACAGGAGCACAGTTCACTGTATGGGATCTTGAGGGAAGCATGGGGGCACCTCCACGGGAGGGGTGGGATTTCTCACGGGACACGGGCTTTAAGGGAGCAGGTGGCATATGCTAGCCTGATCCTTGCATTTTAAAGCCACTGTCTCCAAATAAATTTATGCATTCACTGGATTTAAACAAGAATAATAACAATGCTAATGTGCTAAGTGTAACTATTTAAAACACTCAAAAACTTCTGTATATCACTTCACTGAATTTCATTTTTAATAAACTAGAAATTTTGTCACTGGCAGTAGGCTGAACCTGCCTAGCCATTTAACAAGGTCTAATAAGGGGAATGTATGACAAAGGGAAGGCTGCAACCAATGGGCCAGAAATGTGGGAACATAAAAACAGCAGTCCCTCCTCTGTGTGACTGAAGGTACATTCTTAGAAGTGAGGACCTATAGGCCTGCAGATAAAGGCTACTCCCAGGTCACGGACCACATATTTTAGGCAGTGAGTGGCTACCACCTTAGAAAAGTAATGAGGCAGTACAGAAATTGAAATGCAATTTTCAAATTATACCCCAGTCTAAAGACAAATCATACATATGAGAGAACTATAAAAATACTCAAATTTTAGTTGTTAGAGAAAATCCTAAGTACGTTCTTAAAATCATTTAATCATAGAAAATTAGCTAAGTAATGTCAATTCCTCAAAATAAAATATTCTCTGGACATAAAAATTTTGGCTGCTTCTATTTAATTTTGCTGCTGCTTAAACAGCAAAGAGAAATTCGAGTAAGAAAAGCATCAAATCAGGCCTGTGGTACTAAATATTCAAAATGCAGTAACAGTTTCAGTTGCTGAAACAAAGATGAGTTGTCCTTAAAGCAAAAATAGGTGTTGGCAGAAGTTAAAAGCAAAATCTGTCCTAGGCTGAAAAATGTAACCACCATAGAATATATACAATCACATTTTAGAATCAAGGATTTGGATAGCCATCTACTCCCTGGCTTTACCTTTAATCAAATGTTAGTGTTTTTCAGGATTTATAAAGCACAATGAATCATCTGAGTATCTTATCAAAGATGTTGATTCAAATTTACAAGAAATAAGTTATGACCACCCAAAAATGCTAGTCCAAAAACTTTGTTTTGTATATTATATGATAGAAGCACACTTTCCTGGAAGTAGAAATGACATTATAAATCACCCCCACTTGAGACTTATAAGTAAATAGATTCAACTTGAGACCATACTCATTAGTGAAATAAATCAGACATGCATGTGTAAACATTGCATTGTCTCACTAGTGTGAGAAGCTGAAAGAAACTATATATATATACACACACACATATGTATATGTATTAATATGTATATGAAAGATAGTTAAGATAGTCATACTACTGATTTCTCTGAGCTCACTGAAGAGAAAGGTTTGTGCTACTATTGTTCAGATGATTAA
This sequence comes from Dasyprocta punctata, assembly GCA_004363535.1. Taxonomy (NCBI): domain Eukaryota; kingdom Metazoa; phylum Chordata; class Mammalia; order Rodentia; family Dasyproctidae; genus Dasyprocta; species Dasyprocta punctata. The sequence goes on from RJWM01008722.1 coordinate 65,876, forward strand.
ATACAGGTGTCTTGCACTCTAAGTAACTGGTTTGAAGATAACAATACACAATGTATATACACAATGTATGTACCATTATTACCCCCTAATTATCATGTTTTGAAATTTTGTTTTTTCTCTGTAAAATAAATTTAAAAATAAGTAAAAATAAAAATAAATAACCCCCCAGGAATTCTAAACCTGAAGCCCATAGAATTATACACAGATACTTTAAGTTTCCTCTGTATATTTATTTTATACATTTTAAAACATTTGTATGACATGAAGTCAGAAAGCTTCGTCACATTGCTAGAGGAGTCCATGACCATAAAATGTTTAGGACTCTCTGAACTCTTTTCTGATTCAACTGCCTACTCATTTATTTATATCTCATTAAATGTCAGGAACTTGGGCTCTAGTGACCAGCATTCTGAATAAATTATCATCTACGGAAACTAAACAAGTCCTATGACCCCTCAGGCTTCAGTGTTTTCTCCTGAAAGAGAAAAACTAAATGAGGGGCATAGAGATAGAGCCTCTTTCCAAATGTAACAGTCTATGATTTCATCATCTGAGCCAAAGGGAGATTAAAAACAGCTCAAAGTAAATTAATCAAAATTAAATCAGAGGGCCAAAAGGTATAGCTCAGAGGAAGAACACATAGTTAGCATGCATTAGGTTCTGGGTTCAATGCTCATCACCATCTCTCCAAAATCTAATCTGTTGGTATACTAAAACACTTGTTCATACTTATGATTACTATCTTTTATCATTATTTTATGCAACTTGAGACAATTCAACAATTAATTCTGCAATTAAAACTTCTTTTAATATATCAAAAATTCCAAGGTAGGTAGGAGAAATGTATAATACATTTTTATGGTCTCTATTAGTAGCTTTTTTTCTGTTGATTAAAAGATTCTGCTTTACTCATTTATTTTTAACCAGCTGTTTGTCTGGCAATATTTTCAGGGATTGTAAAAACGTTCCCTATCTATAGGTGACCTGATCAATAGAAAATCACCCTTCCAATATATGCAACCAAATCCATAGCCTGGAAATTTTTGTGCAGATGGAAGGATTCTACATCTAACATGCGTAAAAAATATTTTGCATGCCTTACCAAGTAGCAATACCCACTTTTCCTGCTTTCTATACTTCAACTTGTACATTTCTCTTATATTTAAGCAGCTTTGCTAAAGCCTTCTTTAAAAGAAGACAAAAATCCCAACAGGAGGAAAATAAATTGCTTCTCTTTTGGATATTCCTGAAAAGAGGATTAAGATATCCTTTCATATTAGATATAAAACAGCAAAAACTGGAAAATACACTATTTGGACAAGACGTTTACAACTGTATTTTGAGATCAAACTCTTATTCCTTGAAAATCCTGTCTTAATGTCCAACTTATAAAAGCAGACACAATGCCTTCCTCTGTCCATAAGGCACCTACACAGAGCATGGGGTGAAAAAAACCAATACTTAAACCAGTTTTAATCAATTTAGCATTCTAATGTTCTATTGTAATAGTATTTAAAATGTACAATTAAACAGTTTAACCTGAGTTTAGATATCAGTGACAGTGAAAGAAAAATAGCACATCAGCTAACAGACGTCAGTCAGCATTAAGGAGTTGTAGCCAATGAATGAAGATGTTTAACTAATTTGTTTCAAAACAAAAAAGTAATTATTTTTGAGCCACAACAGCATTTTCTGAAAATATAAACCTTATTTTCTCATAATGTATCTTCCTTTAATATCTCCTGTAATATTGCCTCTCTCTTTCCCAACTTTGTTTTCTTGTCGTTAAATATATGCAGTTACTTTAACCATTCCCATAGGCACAAATCTCCCAGAGTAACTGATGACAGTAACTACAGATGCAAAAGTTATCTTGCTGGAATTAAAGCATTTAATCCTAACACCCATGTAAGTTATGTTCTTTATTTTCTCCATCCTGATGATGAAGAAATAGAGTCAAGAAGTTACATGTTTGCCCCAGCCTCAATTATCAGGCTTGGTACTGATGAGTGAAGATACATGCATACGATCTATCTGCAGTCACTTAGGGTTCAATGTGTGGCTTGTTGTAGCCACCTCTGTGTATTTCAAAGTCCTTTCACTACCTCACTTCTTGCACTTTTTTTTCTAGGTCTTTATCACTGAGTCTACCATAAAAGTCCATGGAACTCTACACCCGACTAATTAATCACAGCAGAAATGTATGATGATCATAAACCACTCCTCATCCAGAGGGACTTCCTTTGGCAACCCTAACCTGTACAACACATGTTTATTGCCTCATGATATTTTCATACATTTAGATATGTGTTTGGTTTGTACTATGGCTTGGATCTTAATTATCGCACAAAGGCTTATGTGTTGAAGGCTTGGTCCCCTGCTGATGGCACTATTAGTAGATGATGGAGTGGGGGCCTAGTTGGAAGGAATTTAAGTCATTGGGTGTGTGCCCCTGAAAGGGATATTAAGACTACAATCCCTTCCTCTCTCTCTTTACTTCCTGGCTATCAGGCAGAGAGCAGCCTTGCTCTCCTGAGCTCTCCTTGCCATGATGTTCTACCTCAACATAGTCCCAAAATGAAGGGAGCCAAAAGATCACAGCCTGAAATCTCTGAAACCGTGAGCTAAAATACACCCTTCTTCCTTTGGAATTACTTATCTTAGGTATTTGGTCAAAGTGACAGAAATCTGACTAACATGGTTTGTTTCCTCCAATAATTCCATGAAGTCAAAAATTATGTGTACTGTGCCCTTAGTCTTTCCTGTTATTCTGTTACTATGTATTCTAAGTTCTAGGATCTATGAACAGTAAAAATACTGACTTCATTATCAAATGAAATTGAAGTTTTAACAAAAGAGGCTGCTCTTTTGCAGCCCTGTCTAGAAGGTTATGAAGAAAAGCAAACTTAACTAACCAAAATGTAACTTAGAGATTGTGACTTTTTTAACTAATAAGTTTATCTCCAAAGTTAATAGGAAGCAAACCTTGTGTACTATTATTATTATTGCCATTATTTGCATAATGCTTTATCATTTAAAGCATATTCAAATTCATGATCTCATTGCTTCTTCACAGTGATCTTGAAGACACATGTTATCATTAGCATCAACCTCACTTTATAAATGAGGAGCTAATGTTGAGGGAGTTACATGACTGCTCATGTGGTCAGCTGTAGAACTGACAGTAGACATTCCAATCTCTTTACTACTTCATTCTGTAGTAACATAATCCTGTCCAATAAAGTTTCCTAAATAGTGAAAAATACAAGTTGTACAAAATCAAAACATATATAGAATCTATACACTGAAAAGTTTACATAAATTATTTCCATTCGATTGGGTTCCAACAACAACTACAATTCAAAATGCACATCTCCTGGTCAAAATATATTAACTTCTAAAACCAGGACAGGCACATAGCAAAGAATTAATAAATGCTTATTGGATAAACTACACACCAGGGTTTCCTCGAAATCTGCATGGTGACTGTTTCTACCTATATCAGTTGGGAAACAGAAGTACAGAAATGCTTCAGGCCTCCCCACAGCTATGCAACAGTAGTCACTTCATTTAATTTAATAGTTTCTGTCAGTTACATGAGGCACTCTTGTGCCACTTCCCTATCTTTATCATTGTCTCTTTCCACAAAATGAGTGAAACAAAACCATTCTTCCCACAAATGTTTGAAAGCTGAAGCTAAAGATGTTGGTAAATAAAAACTGACTTAAAATATCCCCCAGCCCTCCATATTTCCATGTTTATGGAAACAGGTACCAACTGCTTACTTAATCCTACTCAGTCACACACAAGCTTGATTCATGACACTGTAACATGCTCTGCCTCTGATTTGTGTTTTGATCATCACTCACATAAATATCACATATGGAGTGCTTGTGTGGATGTTCATGCAAAGCTTACAATGTCTCATATTATGTTTAATTATCTTCTCAATCTTAAAAGTAATATTTGACACTGGAATCCTTCATACTTCCACAGATTTCAATGTTCTATATCCTTCTGTATAGGATTATGCTTTAATAAAACCATAACTTTTTTAAGTTAAATACTTAACTGGCCTCACCAAAATTTAAATACACGGAATGAGTAAACACACTTCTTTCTTCACTTTTCCATTTCCAGCTATATTCTCAGAAATAATGCAATGTCAATAATAGGCAAACTTTTTATTGCATCTATTTCTCCCTAACATAATGTTTCTCACATGCATTAAATTACTTTTATAAATGTCAAAATAGGTTATCACAACATTAATATGACCTTTATATCAAGCACAAAATAAAGACCACGAAACTTGAAATTCTTGATTAGACTGCATTTATATTCTATTAATAACACAATCTATCAACAAATTCTATCAATAACATGAACACACATATCAAGGTTAGGAGAGAAGCCTGCCTCAACAGACCTGGTAAGTCACATTTGCACATTTATTCTCCTACATGAGGAGTTATTTATAGCTCACCAAATAGAGATGCAGGCTTATTTATAAGCAATTTTCCTAGATAATTTGCAGCGTAAACTCTAAAGAGGTAATTGCAATGACCTGTAATTTATCATATCACCAAATCCATGCCCCCACTTCCAACACTTACCAAGTACCTTTCAGAGGACACACTAACTAAGATGAGGTCATCTCCAACCCGTACTTTTTCTCCTTCTGATCGCTGCTTAGAAGCAGGATGTATAGTCCACCAACAAGCCTCACCTGCAGAATGGCAGGGTGAAAAACAGAGATGTGCCTTGTAACTTAAATCTCATTTTCTTTACCACTCACATGACTTGTTCAAATGAGAAATTTCATGTAAATTAACCTCTCAGACCACAAAAATGAAAAGTACCTAGCTTATGATAAGACATACTTAATGCAATGTTTCTTCTCTTAGAAACAGGGTACAACGTTTTGGTATCTGACCCCATAATTAAGAAGTGCTTTAAATGGATATTTATGTGTACTAACATAAGACCAAGTCTACCAATCATCCTGAGTTGATTTCCTTCTATATTCAATCACGTGTCATTATTCTCTTCATGATGTTCTCTGTAAAAATACCTACTGCGTTGACACTTGGTTTTCAAAATGACTTGGAGTTTTGTGATGTACATCCCAGTACTTTCTTGGGATGCTAATTCAAAAAAGGATGCAAAGCAGCTGTCATCTAAAATCTCACCATCCATTTTTTTTTTCCTCATTCTGTTATTTTAAACTGTGGTAGTTTACATCCATCTAAGAGCAAATATAAAAAATACTTAATGTATTATAAAAAGCCCTGGGCATATATTAAATTAAATAATTTATTCTACAAGTCAAGCAGAAACACAAACCACATGTTCATTCATTATTCGTCAGTCCTCTTATATAAGTGGATGCACACAATTCTGCAATCTGTTCCCAATTGTTTTAAAATCTAAATTTAAAGTCTACAAAACAATGGCAACAACATTCTATTGATATTCATTATCTAGTAATTGCCATTTTCTTCCCTTATCCTATTTTACTATTTTTCTCTAATACATTTCTTTTTCTGACTGGTTCAGCAATGTCAGAATGTAAGTTTCAGAACAGCAGGGACACTGCAAGTTTTGTTCACTGGGGTTTTCCCAGCTCTACAAGCATATTGGAGGCACTCAATAAAAATTAATTTTGCATGAACAAATACAT
>RJWM01008723.1:0-71284 GCA_004363535.1 Dasyprocta punctata
CTGATTTGATTTTCTCTATAGCTTCATCAAGCTGTTTCTTTAATGCATTTTCTATCATTTCAGAAAGTCCATTTGTGTGACTCCCACTGTCTTCCATTTCAGTATCTCTTGGGTTTGTTCTTTGTGGGCTGGGGGACTGAGACTGCCTCTTGGTCTTTCGTTTTGTCATTTTCTTCTGGAATCTATGTACCTCTGTGTCGTGCGCGGCTGGCCGGCGTTCCCCTGAGGTTCGCGCTGATTCTTGCGGCGTGCAGGATCACGGGACCCAATAGGCTGGGTCCCGTGCGCAGCACGGAAGGGCGGCCTCCTGGGGTGTGCAGGTGGAGTCTCCTCCTTTACTGGGTGGGGGCCAAGGCCTCCTGGTCCCAGGGAGCTGTGCTGGGCACCGTTCGGGACGCGGACCCGACCCTGGTTCTGTCCGCAAGCTTGGCCCAACAGCTATTCCTGCGGGGCAGGCCCGGGCAGGTCCCAGGCCTGCAGTGCCGGGAGCAACCCTGCTGGGTGGCGCAGTCTGCACAGGAGCTGTGGGATGGCACATGCTCGAGCCGAGCTGCGCGGCTGAAGAATGGAGCTGCCGTGCGCTCTGCACTCTGGTGGGGGGGGGCCCAAGCTCTCCAGGTCCCTGCAGCTATGATGCTCAATTCCCCGGTGAGCAGCTCCGGGTTCCTGGGCTGATTTGGGCTGGGCTGCGTACCTCTGTGTCCTGCGCGGCTGGCTGGCGTTTCCCTGAGGTTCGCGGCGTGCAGGATCGCGGGACCCAATAGGCTGGGTCCTGTGCGCAGCAAGGAAGGGCGGCCTCCCGGGGCGTGCAGGTGGAGTCTCCTCCTTTACTGGGTGGGGGCCAAGGCCTCCCGGTCCCAGGGAGCTGTGCTGGGCACTGCGCAGGACTCGGACCCGACCCTGGTTCTGTCCGCAAGCTCGGCCCAACAGCTATGCCTGCCATAAATTATTTTCTTAAAAATGGCGCAGTTGCATATACTTTAGCCAGTTATTAAAAGTCTACACTAACAGGCAGACAGAGAAAAAGAATGTATGTGACACAAGATGATTACATTAAATTATGCATTTTTAGATGTATCACCCATGTTAAATTATAATAAGTTTTTTGATTTAGGTTTATAACTATAAATAAACTAGTTAGTTATGATTTTCTTTAGGGGACGTTATGTAGTATTTCTCTTTTCTTCTGTGTATCATAATAGTATTTTCTGTAACACTCCAGCCACACTGAGTACTTTCTTTGTTAACATCAAAATTAAACCAATAAGATTCAAAAAGGGGAAAGAAGAGCTGCAGATTGCTACATGGGACCTTTGTTCATTTTTCGTTGTCTTTATAAAATCAAGTTTGAGGTCATGCCTTTTTATTTTTTGACTGCATTTCTAAAGTCATTTAACAAACAACATCAAACAAAGTGAAGGAAGAGAATAAACTGGCATTAGAGAAGCAACCAGGTGAGGACCCAAAAGAGTAGTGAGAGAAGCCATGAGGCTGGAAGTATAGCTCTAGGGTGCAGAAAGGTCAGAGTGGACATGTATGAGCAACCACAATAGGCTGAAATGGAGCCATTCTTAAGAGGGACCTTGGACAAAGCCCTGAGGGCATGCGTCTTAAAGGTGCAGCTCAGTGAAAGGGGAATGTCTTGCCTACCCCTTTCCAGAATAGCAGGGAGCTGCTAGTCATATGTGGGTGGAGGACCAGCTGGGTGTAGGGATTTATTGACCCAGTAACACAGGTGTGATCTACTTTCCTCTTCCATCAATATCAGTATGTGGGGAGGAGACATAGGGTAGGGGCCTCCTTTCCCCACACAGAGAGAGGGATAGTGACCATTCCCTGGAGCCAGGAGAAAACTTAAGCTCCTGTTTATCCTTGTTTGTCTTTTCGCTCCTTAGCTCTCCCTGATAATTAATATAAAAAGTCAAAAGATCTGAGTTTCCGAATAGATGGAAGGTTTAGAAAGGAAGAGTAGAAAGGACAAGAAAGGGAATAAGTTTTTAGCAAAGAGACAGAATAACAAAAGAAAAAGAAAGAAAATCGAGTGGATTCCTTTTCAGGTTGAATATATAGACTATACCACTTCCTTAGGATAGTATTGGCTCTCACCTAGAAGGCCACTCAACGCTGCGTGACTTGGGATATGTTGCCAGCCATCCCAAAAGGAAGCCATGGCATCAGGCAGACTGAACTCACCTTCTTCAGTTTTTGAGAATGAGAGAGATAAGGGAAGGAGAGAGAAAGATGATTAAAAGAGCAGTTTGGAGGGTAAAGTATCTCAGACCCCAAAGATGTGCTACATGTTTTGTGGAGACGTCTTCCTCAGGTGTCATTTCGAGGTCCTTTTTCTCCATTTTGTCACGGGACTAGTTTTCAACAGTTGTCTGGGAAAACTTCACTCAAGATGGTGGAAGAGTCTATCTGTATTTGTGTCTCCCTAGTGAATAAGTTTCAGTTACATCTGGCCCAGCAATGAGATCTGTTGCCCTATCAGGATGTGTAATGAGGCTGCTACTTGTCCTTGAGTGTACCTCTTGACACTTCTTCCTGTTTCTAGTTAAAGGAATGCAGTGCCTCACATTTTCAGTGCTTTTATGTGTAAATTTTTTTCTGAGGAGTTAGGAGCCTCTATCTGCTGAAAAGAAAAAACTCAAAGCTGCAGAGTTTTGCAGAGAGAGGGAGGGTGGAACACAAGAGAACAGTGTGAGAGATTGAAGGAAAGAGAAAGAATGAGAGGGAAGAGTAGGTGGTGAGAGTGAGAGAGCAGAGGGAGAGAGAGAAATAAGGTATGGATCAGAAAGCAAAGGGTTGAGTCAGTGGGGAAAAAAACCACTAAAAGCCTTTGGCTGGCATTAACAAAGCTGTAGCCCAGATGTCTCTTTATCTCCTGGAGCTGCCTTTCTAAGGAAGTATCACCAAACAGGGTCTGTGGCAGTGCCTGAAGTGGATTTGGAACTGTGACTCACCTTACCCATGAGGAAGGTTATAGACTTGTTGACTTCTACCACAGGGGAAAAACAAAACAAAACAAAACAAAACTTTCAGCATACATCAGTAAGAGGCATGAAAGGATTTATTCAGCAGAATTTTTAAAGAACACACTCAAAGAATTACAGTGTCGGGCCCTCAAGAGAAAGATTCTTCCTTTACGTGGTTTATAGGCTCTGTGTGTTTGTGTCTAATCTCTTCTGAAATAACCATCAACAGTATCAGAATAGGGCCTACCCCAATGACCTTACTTTTTTTTTTTTTTTTTTTTTTTTACCTAATTCTTAAAAGATTCTGTTTCTAAATATGGTCACACACTTAAGTACTGGATGTTCGGATTTCAACATATAAATTTTGGGCAATACATAATTCAGCTCTTTACAATAGTTAAGCCTTCTTCAAAAGCCTTCTAACTGTGCTCTCTGAGGAAATACATTAAGAACATTTCAGAGACTAGCAAGTATTGCAGAATGTCATGGTCCATGAATAGGTAGAATGTTGTTGAAGTCACACTTCAATGTTCTATGAATTTTTCTAGATTTTTGTAAACCCAATGGTCCATAAAAAAGGGATTTTTTTTTTGCTGTGCGATAAGATGTTTAAAAGAGCCAATGAAGGCTAGGAGTTGTTTATATATGTATCATCTTAGAGTTCCTTCACTATTTCCACAATCAGAGTTTGTATAGGAAGTAGTAGTATTGGCTTTCACACTAGGGTCACAAAGGCTGGTACTTGTGGTTTTCTTGGTCTATGGTAAGTCTGAGGAAATCATCTGTAACATTTTCTCAGTAAAACAATTGAGGTCATGTCATATAGACTTAACTGTAAGTGACACCTAAACTTGAGGAACTGGAAGGAGGACCTAGATCATCGAATAATAGAACTTTGACTTGAATAGGACTATTATTTCTATCATTTGCAAACCTCCTTACAATTGTTTTTTTTTTTTTTTTGCCATTTCAGTGAAATTAAATATTCATGTTGTTATTTATCTAATGGCTCTCTTTATATTGATTTACCTTATAAAACCTTCATATGTAGCCACATTTTAATAAAAATTTTATTATGAATTAAAATTCAAAGTATGTTTTAAACATCTTCTGACGCCTAAAAATTGTCCTTATTTTTCCATGCTTACTGTCTCCTGTCATTCAGCTGTGGGATGCAGCAGAGCCAGTGATGGGCTTTGAGGCCCCAAGGATGATGGAAGAATCCTGGGTCCCTGAATAACTTCAAATAAATATGACATGAGCAAGAAATAAGTTACTTTATGTCTCTGAGATGTGGGTACTGTTTGTTACAATGGCTTACTCTGACTTATAAAACTTTATAAAATTTAAGGGTTCTTGCACCTCCAATAATCTTTTCATGCATTTAAATTGTAGAAACTTCTTTTTATTAGTTATCCCCAAATAGTTTTTCTTTATGTTAGTGCTTTTTTAAAGGTCATTAGAATTGTATTTTCAGTTGTGAGTCCTATGTTAAAGATAGTATCAAAGAGAATACATTGCTCAATCTTAGTGTCCTTTATGTAGTATACTAAATATCCTATCCAAACATTTAAATTTATTTGTTTTCAGAAATTTACCACCTAGATGGTGAAAAGAGAAGAGTGATAATATGGAGGATGCAAGCTGCAATTGCCTTTGCCCTTGCTGTGGTTAGAAACCTCAGGATCCTACTTTTGGATAAATTCTCACTTCTAGGTATTTAAAGTAAATTGTTAGTACATGGAACTTCAGAATAGGTAAGAAATGCTAATCACTGAGAATTTAGGCCTTTTCAAAACCACCACCAAAAAGATAAAACAGTAGAATTTAAACTTATACATACGTATCTATGTAATACAGATTGACCAACTTGAAAAACAAGGTCCCCTGTATTTTCCAGTAAGTGTATTTTAAAATGGCTTTTAATTTTTATTTGTTTTATTTGGCATGGAGTTTGACAGGGCTATTTTTGGCAGGGGAGGAGCATGAGAAGCAGTTGTATTTGTTTCCAGGCACCATTTGCAGATGGATACCAGATATAGTCATCCTGAGGATGGGGAAGGCAATAGTAAATATGAACCACTATAGACAATTGAAGTTTTAAAGCAAATACAGCAGTGGAATATTAATGTGAAAATGGAATCAATTCATTCAATAATATTATTGAATGTCAGTAGGGTAGCAGTTACTCAGTAGGTTTGCTGTGATTCAAGGGTGTGGACCAAAAAGCATCACAGCTCCTCTTTTATGGGGTTCCTAGTCTGTGTGGAAATACAAACACAGAGACAATGGGCCACTCACTCTGTGCCTGAGTGTATGAGAACATCCTGTGCTTCCCAGGCCAGTGCGCTCCCTCAAGACCACACTAATGCATCCCTCCACACCCATGGAGAAGCTTCTCTGCTCCTCAAATCCCTGCCTTCCCACCCCTCACAACTTCAGGATGATAGTACCCTGGGGACTTCTTCCTGTTCCCAGAGCTGCATTCTCTTCTCCACTGAAGCCCCCTACTTAAAATCTGAAAAGCATTTTACCATCATGATTGTCACAAGAAAATAATCCTGAAAACTATTAGTTTTTTTGTTAAATAAACCTCCAATTTAAAACATTTAGAAATGCATTTTATACACGAATCAATATAACCTCTCAAAGAGTCTAATTAAATAAATAAAGAAGGCTTAATCAAGTCAATTTCATGAAACCACACTTTTTATATACAGGAAAATTTAACATTACATATTACAAGAGTATTCTCATAAAAAGTCACAAAATAATGACAAAAAATCCAAACCATAGTATGAGAGAGTTTAACTGGTAGAAAAAAAAGATTGTATTAATGTATTACATATATGAGATTAATTGTTCAGTAATGATCAAGGAAATTCTAGAAAGAGACATTTAAATCATAGGAAGCATTTCCAATAGATATAATCCTTGGATTTTAGATCACCCTAATTTTACAAATTTCTAGCAAATTTAATTATATAATTTATAATAATTCTACTTAAAGGTCATTACTTTTGTCTCAAATACTTTTATGCTGTATCTGCTATTCTAGTGCTTAGTATTTTCAGTCTTTATTAGAAGTACTTATTAATCATATTCTTAAGTGTTCTTTGTACATTTTTCTGAAAAAAACAAAACAAAACAAAATTCTAATACCAAACTATTGCCAGTATAATTTAAGAAAAAATATAGAATAGGATAGTATTCATCAATAAACACCAAGCCATTATACATATACTTGGTTTGTTTTGCTTTTTTAAAAAATGGAGCAATACAGTTTCACTTGGTCATTAAATTTCCAGGCTGGCCTTGAACTTGTGATACTTCTGCTTCAGCTTCTAGAGTGCTGTGGTTACAGATTTGTACCACCATGCCTGGCTTCATGGTATCTTTAAGTGGCCTTACAAACAGATGGACTTACACAGATGGCTTATCTGTGTAATGTATTTTCATTGCTAAAATGTATCAATTTCTCAGTCTTTTATTCTTAAAACCTAATTTCTGTTGCTCCACTACCCCACTGGTCTCACTCCCTGGATTTTTTTTTTGGAAGGATAAATATAATTATAAATGTTGGGAATAACTCAGTTTGCAAACATGGGCACAGGTCAAATTCAAAAAAGTGAGACAGGTTCACAATTCCTTTGTAAGAGAGAAGGTAATAAAAAGAAAATTTTCTTTCATCTGTAGCACTTTGTATTTCTATATTGCTTCTCATTTTCATAGTTTATGTCCATTCTTCATTTTGTTAAGGAGATAAGTATTTCCTGAAGCTGCACGTAAGTACATTGTATTTGGAATTTTTGCTTAATCACAACCCAAAAACTCCAGCAATATAAAATACACTTCTTCATGGAGTAAATGCTTAATTTTCCTTGTTGATGTAGATGCTATTTTCTGATGGTGCTTATCTGTCAGTAAAAAATATTTTTGTTTATATGAAGCCCTTTGGCAATTCTATTCGGATTTTGAAATTTTAATTTAATGGTAAGATTCTCTTAAGTTTAGAAGAAGCTATGGCTTAAGAACAGTCCATTTGTAACTTAAATTGAGCAAAGGATGTGTCACATAGCAGCTTCTGCAGTGTATCAGTCAGGGTTTACTAGAAAAACAGATATAACACAAGATACACAACTGTATAAGAAATTACAAGATTGGCTTATGATGGTCAGCCACAAAGTTGAATCAAGGGGTGTGCAGAGGGTGTCTGCAAGCTGGAGGGTGAAGGGTCCAGCCCAAGGGCTGGAGCTTACTGCAGTGTCCTATGCCAGTCTGTATCAGAAGGCCGATAGGGCTTATGACGGAACACTGAAGAGTCTACAATGGAAGGCTGAATAGTGTACGACAAAGGCTGAAGAGTCTACGAAGAAGCCGAACAGTCTGTGCCAGAAGCCAGGAGATGACATCCAAGCTGAAGGTGAATACTGGAGCTCCTCCCAAGAGGCAGCAATCAATTCCTCCTCATTCACCTTTTATAGTAAGCAGGCTGCTTCCCTGGGGTGGGGTAGTACTCACACCATCTGCTTGCCCTCCTCTTGCACAGGGCTGAGGATATTTACAAAGGAAGAACCCTGGCTCCCTGCTGAGTCTCTCAGTTAAACTTCTGACCTTCTCAAATTGATACAATGAACAGGTAATTGCTTGTCCTTTACACCCCAGGATGTAGAGCTGCTTCTAGACCTCTCAAGTTGACACAATGTATAAACTATAACATGCAGTATATATCACAATTTGGTGAGTTACTCTATAGGAGCAAAAATATGAAAACTTTACCCAATATTCAATTTAAACATTTAAATTGCTGGAACTGGGAGAAGCCACCAAGAAATCAACTAACCAACGTTACTGGTAAGCTGTGCAAGCTGCAGGGGTTCCAGGGAGGGAAAAGTCTGAGAGCGCCTCCCCTGAGCCTACTGGCACACTGGCTGAAAATCAAATACCGTGCCCCAACCTGCCCCAAGCAACCGGCTGGTTCAGGGGACAGGCTGAGTTGATAGCAACTAAGGTACATAAAGCAACTAAATGCTTGTATTGTTTGGTTGATTTTGCAGGCCTGGGGCTGGTGGTCTGAGCATCTTTTGGGAGGATAACAGTATGCAGTACAGCAAATATGGGGGATTTCCTACTATCTTGTCTTTGAAGTCCAATATTGTTCTCACTGTTTTGCTTTGTTCTGATGAATTGTTTTGCTTTATTCAATATTCTGTTTTGATTGGTTTTATTCTGTTTTGTTTTTGGTTTGATTTTGCTATACCTAATGGAATGGACAGCTAACGTGAAGATAACAAGATATACTATGGTAGCTATTGTTGTTTTCCTAGTATCCTGCTTTGAAGTTCTGTACCAATTTTGCTGCATTGTTTTGATTGGCTTTGTTTTGTTGTGTTGGATCTTACTATCTTTAAAATAAAAAAATTTAGGTATATCATAATTTCCAACATTAAGTGCTTCATTTGTTATGTTCATTCATTTAATTTGTTTAGTGATAGCTGTAAAATATACTAGAAAGCTTTCTATAAACTGATACCTGTTCATTCTAAATATTTACTGAGGATTTTGGTATTTGGGGTCTTTATTCCTCTCAGTAAGGTTAAGTCAATATGTGATTCTGTGATTAGTTGACGCAACTATTTTTTTAAATCTACATTAATCAAGGCTGGTCAGAACTCTAAGGAGGACTGGAGAAGCCAACCAACCAAAAAGCACTTCCCTTAGCCAATCTTAAGGGTCCAGCCCATACCCAGCCATATGGTTATATTTCTTCTAGTAAAGTCATTACTTGAGTAGGAGTACAAATTTACTAGTACCCTGGTAATTTAAATTTTTTGGTTACTTCAGCATGGAGGAGAGTGCTGAGAAAGTCTTTTTTCCTCCACACCTCAATATTATCTAAGCAAAGAACTCTCTTTTATAAAAAATTATAATATGTTTCAGATAGTATAGAAAACATTTTCCATTATCTTGTGTAAGTTTTATAAATCTAATTGTGCATGTGTTTTTACTTACCTTCATTGAGGGGGAAGGGATCAAGTGTGCTTTTTACTTAGTATTTGTTTAGAACAAGTATAGATAATGTAGAGCCCAGACTTTGGAAATTTGTCTTTGCCACTTATTAGCTATTATAGCCTTGGATGAAATGCTTCTTCTCTTGGATCTGTATTAATCTCTGTACAACAGAAAAAATGACTCACTCTACCTACTTGACAGGAGTTTTGCAGTCATCAGATAATGTACTATGAATCAAAATACTACCTAGTTTGTAAAATTTTTCCTTTTGAAAGCAAATCTATACAGATATTACTTTGTTACTATTCACGCAGGAAAAATATTATTTCTTGGAAGTCTTTTGTTGTGTTATTACTGGTAAGTACAATAAAATTTTAAATTTAAGAACATTTTATTAGTATTTGTTTGTAGTACATAATGTCTACATTTACTATGGGAAGTTGAAGGTGATTGAAAAATAACTTTTATTTTATTTTATTAGTTTATTTAAGAAATATGTATTAACCATGGATAACAGACATAAATAAAAATTTTATAACATGTGATTACACCTTTGTAAGATAGTTTTGGGGATGATGAGAATGAAGCCCACATTTTCCATAGTACTGGAATATAAACACAGCGAATAGTTTTTTTTTGTTGTTGTTGTTTCATTATGTAATTTTAAGGCTCTCTTTTTTGAAGGTAGTAAAAGTGTCAGCAAAATTGTCATTCCAGACATTACCAATCCTATTTCTTTAGTACTTGTATTTAGTATCACTAATTTGTCCTGGTAGGAAGGAACCTCTACTTGTATTTTCTAAAAGAAAAATCCAATGTATCACTCTGAGTACATCTTGCAGTCCAGCTGGTTCATTGCCGGCTCTTTGCCACTTAACTGGGGCTGAGTTAGACTAATGGTTTTGTTCACTGAACAGTGAGACTTTCAGCTTCTTACAATGATTCATGTATTGCAGCTGCGGTCCATGCTCATTAATAACATCTGAGTTTTTACTGAACTCAGAGCTTCCTTTCCTCAAAGTTTATCTTTTGATAAAAATTTCAACTTTTCAGTTTTCTGGGGTAAGGATTTAATAGTTAATAAAATTCATAGATTTCAAGAAATCATTATTCTGAGTAGGTTAGATTGTACAAAACTCAAGTACTATAAACTTTTTACTAATATTCACATTTAGAAAATGTATATCTTTCCAGAAAAAGATTTTCTCATGTTTTCAGAGAAATTATTAATTCACCCATTTGTTTCGACTGGATTTAAAACCTCCCAAATGTATTCTCTTCCATAAATTTTTGTTTTAAATAATTCAGAACTGACTTTTATAACTTGTTATTATTGCATTATTTCTTCTTGAATTTACCCAATTATCTTCATGTTGTGTAAACATATTAAGAGAGAGAATGACAATTGGTTCAAGTCAAGCAATAATGAAACTAAAAATTTGTATTCTTCTTAATATCTTTGAAATATTTGATTTTGAAATATTGTTGATTAAAAGGATATGTCAAAACATAATACAGTAATCAATATTATGCATTATGGTGTGCAAATATATCATCAAATGAAATTTTTGATGTATCTTTGGTGAAAGAATATCAGAATTCTTTGTTTTTAAAAGAATATCAGAATTCTTATAGTTTAGATAAAAAATGCCTCCTAAAGGCTTCCTGTACTCACAAGCAGGGTCTTTGGAAGGTGATTGGACCATGGAAGTGCTGTGCACATCAGGGAAATCATTTACTCATGATTTTAATAGCTGAGTGTGCTGTCTGAAGTGGACACCTGGCCAAAAGAGAACAGTCACTTGGGGAGGGTATACCTCCCTCCTTCTTCTCTCTGACTGCCTCCTTCTTTCTGGCTTTCTCCTTTTTTGCTTTCTGGCTGCCATGTGACAAGACGAGTTTTCCTCCACTCAGGACTTCTGCTATGCCACTTCCTGGAGCTGGCAGACAATACAAGGACCGAGCCTTCTGAAACTGAGCCAAAATAAACTTCAATTCCTTTCAGTTGTGGGTGTGAGTATTATGTCTCAGTGATGAAGAAAGTGACTAAGACTAGAATAGTCTCAAATTTTACAGCAAAAAAAAAATAAATAAATAAAAATAAAAAAAAAAAGAAGAGAAGAGAAAAGAAATTTGGTTAAACCAAGGAAGGGAAATGATGGAAGCATTTTATTAGCTTTAAAGAAATGTAACATGTTTATATATTTTCAAGAGTCACAATTGTTTTTTAGCAAATGGTTTGGCTTGAAAGAAATAAAATATGGAGAAGACAAACAGCCAGCCTTCTTGGTGAGTGGTGCAAGCAGCACCGACTCCAGGAAGAGAAAGATCAGTGCCTCCCAAGAACCTGCCATATTGGGTCAAGGAGGATCCAACCAGAAGACAACTAACCCACCTTCCTAGTGAGTGGCATGAGCAATGTGGACTCCAGGAAGAGAAAGATCTGTGCCTCCCATGCGTCTACCAGTGCCGAGCTAAGAATCAAGACCCCTGCTCCCCACCCCCTATAAGCAACCTGCTGGTTCAGGGGACCAGCTAAGTTGTTAGCAACTAAGGTACATAAAGGAACTAAATGCTTGTATTGTTTGGTTAATTTTGCAGGCCCGGGGCCGGCAGTCTGAGCATCTCTTGGGAGATGACAGTATGCAATGTAACAAATATAGGGGATTCCCTTCTGTCTTGTCTTTGAGGCCCAATATTGTTCTCATTGTTTTGCTTTATTCTGATTAATTTTTTTTTGCTTTATTACATATTCTGTTTTGACTGGTTTTATTCTGTTTTGTTTTTGGTTTGATTTTACTATACATGATGGAATGGTCAATTATTGTGAAGATAACAACATATACTATAGTAGCTATTGTTTTCCTAGTATCTTGCTTTGAAGTTCTGTACCAGTTCTACTGCTTTGTTTTGACTGACTTTGTTCTGTTATGTTTTGTTGGATTTTACTATCTTTAAAATAAAATTTAAAAAAATGAAATAAATTATGAATCTATTGGTTCTAGTGGTTTTGAACTTTATTCTTACATGTGATCATCTTTAATGTGACAGATAAATCAATCTGACCTTATTTTCAATACTCATGATTGAGAAGAGTATGGCTTCTTCAGCCTGAAACCGGACCTTTGTATTTGTTCATTAAAATCACTGCTGACTGCTGTGGTGGATCCTGTGGGTCAGATTCGTTAAATTTTATCCCAACTTCTTTCCTACATGGCTTCCAGTGCTGCAATACCTGAATGTTAGAAACAAAATAAACATTTACAAGGTCTCTTACAACTAAGTTTCCAGGTGTGATTTGGGTTCTTCCAATTTGGTATGCTTCTGGAAGGCTTGAATTCCAAACTAAGTTAAGTGCAGTAGAGAGCTTAATTCTGCTATTTTGGTGGTGGCCCAGGCAGTGTGGATCTGACTCTGTCTCCAGCTTTTGTATTCAGTAACTTTCGCCAGTGGCAGAATTCTCAACTTAGTGTTCATTCTTGTGGCTAGGAACTTACAGGGTATCTTGTCTAGAGCTGAATCTGCCTTTATCTTCAGATCATCCAACATTTCTAAAACCTCACAACAGCTCATGATATGTCTTTTGTGGCAAATTTCTGTAATTTGTAATGGAAGTCTAATCAATAAATAACTTACCTCCATTATAAGCTGTTTAAGAGCATTTTGATTACCTATTCTTTTGTTTGTATGTTTGTTTTGTTTTGTTTTGTTTTTGGCACCAAGAATCAAACTCAGGACCTTGAACTTGCCAGGCAGGCACTGTGCTGCTGAGCTAAATCCCTGGCCTGATTACCTATGCTTGATAATGGAACCTATACATGTCCCAAAATGGTTTGATTTGTCATTTATCCTATGATTGAGGTGAACATTACTATCAAGTAAAATGGGTTCTGAACAGACTTTGGGAAACAGTTATATTGAGGGTATAAGGGAAGATATTTTTCTTCTAATTTTATTTTATAGGAAATAACTTTACTCAGTGATGCAGTCAAGTTTAATAAATATATACAGGCATTTATATAATCACACATTAGTTGAACTGTTAGGAGGAATTAATGATATGAGAAATTCAAAAGCAATACATTCAATTAAGTTATTGCTCCATCATTGCTTTTCTCTAATACTGTAATTTATGATGTTCAGGCAGCAGTTTCTTGGCAAAACTTTCTCTGCCCCTCTCATGCTAGATTCTCTAACCATTATATCCACAGAATCTCTACTTATCATATGTACATAGTTACATTAATACTTTGATCAAAATGCATGGCAGTTATTTGTTTAGTCTGTTTTCTATTCTTGATCAAGAGATCAATGAGAATGGAAGGAATTGTGTTTTTATTAATATATGAATTGGTACTCTATGATATCATGAATATAAAAAGAGTGCTAGTAAACTGAACAAATGAGAAGCAAGAGGAAGGAGAACGTGAAGAGGACAGCATAGCTATGGAGGTTACTGGGTGAGGAGTCTGGGGTCCCATTGTTGTGGTTATTTGTTGTTAAGATCATCACATCCCAGCCGGATCAGTGACTTAAGCAACAGATAATCAGTTTTTATAATTCTGTAGGTGGCAGGCCAGTCTATTTCTTGTGTCGTTAGTTGGATCTCTCGGATAGATGGGTAATCTGAAATGACTTTCCTCACATGTTTAACAGTTGGTGCTGGCTTTTGTCAGGTAGGAGATAATGGTAGATACTGAGGTTCCTCAAGGCTCTGCTTTGAAAGTTACAGACCCTCAATTTTATTGCACTTTATTGGTCATAAATGTCTGCTGGGTGGTCTGATTCAAAAGGAAAGCAAACTGATACCACTTCCTAAGGGCCTATTAGCAAAGTCATGTTACAAAGGAAGAATGGGAAATACTATGCTGGAGTTGAAATAGTCTCTACTGTACTCTTATTTTATTTCTGTCTCTACTTAGATGGAAAACAGTGTTTCCAGGCCCCAGTTTCTTTGCAATGATACTAATATACTTGATAAATTTCTTTCTAGTGACAGAATGACATGATATAATGATGTCTTTGTTCAAAAGGTCCATATTGAAATCTGAGCCAGATTTGATCCTGCCTTTCTTTCCACTGGAAATTTATCAGGACTTTCTTCTCCAGGCTTCAAATTACCTTGTAGACTACTAATACTGTTCTCAAAGTAAGCATGGCTATCAGACTGATGGCATCGATATGTGCTGGGAGCTTTTGTTAGAAATACAAAATAATGGCACTCATCCCTGAACTACTGAGTCAGAATCTGTGGAGGTGGCATCCAGGAATCTGGGTTTCAATAGACTTTCTGGGAAATTTTGATGCATGCTAATGTTCGAGAAACTCTGGTATAGAGTACCTCAGAGGAAGTAAAAAAGGAAGCAGAAATGGAGCAATGCTTCCTACTGACTGCAGTTAGTCAAAATTTAGAGATGATATGATTAAATGTTACAACTTCTCATCTTAACAAACTACATTAAAATTCTACTATATTTGTTGAATTTAAATGTAGGTATCCATTATTAAAATACACAGCAAGAAGAGAAGCATAATTGGCTTTATAAGTTTACCTCATTGTCTTTTTTGGGGGGAACCCATATAAATAAGACCTAAATAAGTTGAACACTAGATAAAAATATATTTATATATTTTTTAATGCAACTCTTATTCAGAGGCAAAGATCAATCTTTGTGGTTTTAAGTCTTCCAAAGAAGGAAAAAAGATACATAATGGAGGTTCCCAGGAATGAGGAACAGTAACAGGGGTCATCATGGTAGCCTGAGGGTTGGGAGTTGACATGAAATGGATAAAGAGATGGAACAAAATGGAAGTAGAGAGACACCAGAAATAAAAACTGTTCCTCCTCCTTTGGCGGTGAGCCAGACATCACATCTGTTACCATGACAATGAATTACAAAGTCACTTATGAACAACAGAAAAGATGAAGAAAGGAAACGATGAAATACACAGATGAGTCGTATTTAGTTGCAATAGCTAAGAAAATTACAGAAGCAAGTTATCCTTCTGCAAACAATACCTGCTGTTTCTAGGCCGTGACCCTAAAAATAATGTGGAGCCAGGAAAATAAGGGATTCACAAGTGAAAAATTCTCATACTCCTTTGTTTAGGATTTAGTTACTTGTCCACCTCATTCCCAGCTGCAAGGGAGGCTAGGGAGTGTCCTTTGGCAGCTGTATGCCCCCAAGAAAAGAGGAATGTGATTTAATTAATACACAGCTATCTCTACTACACAGATGAAAATAACATATGGCTAAAAGACTTATCCACAGTCTAGCCTTTAGAAGCAAATATGAACAAACTTAATAAACTTAACTGATCAGTTGTAACTATAGTTTATAAGAGACTGAAATTTATCTGTGATCACACAGATACAAAATAAATGCATGGGTTTTCTTTGAAACTTACTTTATGTCTGTCTTAGTAGCATTTACTTTTTCAGATGGAACATTATCTGCTCTTGGCATAGCAAGTAATGAATGTCCGTAGCTCATAAAATATTATTTTCTTCAGTAACTTAATATTAAGTGTTCAAATATCACAATCATTTATGAATCTTAAAAAAATTGTTGAGGGAAGCAAAAGTCATTTAACAGAAGATAAATTGATTTAAATTTGAATATAATTGAAATTTCAAAACATGATGCTAGAAAATGAGGGAAGGACAACAGTATCCCTGTGTAGGTATGAAATGTATCACGGAATGTTTAAGAGAACAGTGAGGCACTCAATTCATTTGTCACCTCAGACAATTACCTGTTGCTTAACTTCGAGTAGGTTATTTAATGTTCTAGAACTTAGTTTCTATATCTGTGAAATAACAAAAGTGAAAAGCATTGAAAATCAGAGTTAATTAATTTCTAACGTTCTTTCTGTCTCTCAATGTTTAAAAGGCACATCAGGCATAAAGGAAGGCTGTAAGAGTCTTGAACTGTCTTTTCTTAGGTTGGACTAAACTAAGAACATTTTAGTTACAAGTTTCCTTGTGGGAAAGAAAAGAGGAGTTGTTGGAAGCATAATGAGATAATTAATATTCATATCTGCAAAGCTCTTCACATAGTGTCTCACAGAGCTCAGTAAGTTAGCTAATTTTAGCCATTAGAAAATCATTTTGGAGCACTTTACAGTCCTCCAAATTCAAAACATGGTTTTTCTTCTTAGTATGCAATTACCTAAAAATTCTTTCAGATCTGCTATGGTTTGGATATATCCCCAAGTTTGTATATTTGAACCTTAATTCCCAATGAAATGGTAATAAGAGGTGGTGATTTAAGAGATGATTAGGTTGTTAAAAGGAATAAATGTCTTTCTAATGGGACTGGGTTACATTTCCTGCCTCCCCAACCCCCTGCCTCAGTTTGTATGTGAGTAGGTTTGGAATACTGCAGTGAAACAGGGAGGAAATAAGGGAATAAAGTTCCTTGATCTTCACCTTTCTCTAGTCTCACATCTCTTTTCAGTTCTCCTATTGGCCAAACCTAATCAGAAAGCGGAGGGCAAAGAGGTTGAGTAATCCACTCTGCAGGGTCAGCCTGAAGGACAGCAGAGGTTGGGAAATAATAAGACTAAGCAGTACCTCTCAAAGGCCAAAACCCTGATCTGATCTGTAAGACCCAGAAGGACTGACATTTTCTACCATATACAGATTATTCTCTGTCTCTCTCCTATTTCACTGATCTTTAGCTGTATTTAGAATTTTGGTTTCTTGAAGGTACCATGCTTGCTACCTCCCATTTTGGTGCTGTTCCAGCCATCTTGGTTGGAACATATGCTGTTTCCTGTCTGACAAGTTTCTGCCCAATTCTTCATTTTGTTAAATTTTAATCATGCCTTAGAACTCAGCTCAGGGAAGTGTTACCTGTCTTTCTTGACTAGGTCAGGTCCGTCTTGCTACTCTCCGTTGTAGAACTTATTGTTTTAATCAAATATCTAGTTTTTTAAAAAATAGTCATATTTTTGCTGAACATAGTGGTGCACAACTGTAATTTCAGCACTCAGGAGGCTGAGGCAGGAGGATCACTGTGAGTTCGAGGCCAGCTTGGGCTACAAAGTGAGTTCAAGACCAGCCTGAACTGGATAGTGAAACTTTGTCTCAAAAAGACCAAAAAAAAAAAAAAAAAAAAGAATAATTGTATTTTTTACTGTGATCATAGATACTATGTCTATCTTGATCACTGATTTCCCATAGGTCATGTATATATATGTTGAAATCCAATAAACATCAATGGCTTGAATGAGCCAACAAATTAATGAATAATTAGTTTTCATGGTTTGTCCAAAAATGTAAAGCTGTTGCATGTACCCATTTAATTTGTATCAAGTTTGTATATGAAATACCGTTGGAGCAAGAATAAACTTTTTTATTATTGTAGTTTATTAGTACATGTGTGTAGTACATAATGTTTACATGCCCTTGGGAAGTTGATGCACGTACATAGCCCATTTTAACTCCTTTTTTCATCCTCTTTCCCTTCCTTCCCTGCCCCTTCTACCTAACCCTTGATTCCCTTCATTTCTTTGTACACCTGTACAGTACATAACGTTTCTATTCCTTGTGTGGAGTTGGTACAGGCACATAACACATCTCAATTCCTTTCTTTATCCCTTGTCCCTTTCCTCCTTTCCCCCTCCCTTCAGCTCTTGGTTTCCTTGTCCTCTGAGAACAATCTAGCCCCCTAGTTCTTACTGTATGTATTTTATTTTTACTCTGGGTTTCTCATATAAAAGAAGCATTATGATATTTTAGCTTGTGTGTCTGATTCATTTCACTCAACATTATGGTCTTACGGTGCATCCATTTTCTGACAACTGACTCACTTCAGTCCTTCTCTATGTATATTTATTTTGTAGTAGTCAACCTATGTAGGAGACAAAAAAAGAAAGAGGAGACTTGTATTTAATATCATACTTTCCCCCTGCCTGTTATAAGGATAGGTTGAGTGATTACTTTTTGTAAAGTCAAAGTGTAATGGAGAACTTATGAAGCTAGTATTTACAAGGGTAGAATTGTGTTTGAATGTTCTCTAGTTGTCCTTACCGTACCTTTCCCAATTTCTCATAGTATTATGTCTTCTGCCTCCACATCTCAATAGGTGGCAAAGGACCTCTGGGAAGTAAAAAGCCATTTTGATCATCCCATATATCCAAATATTTCTGTGTCTCTTCTGCCTTGAAGAATATTTTTACTTAGAAATAAATGAGTAAAAGGAGGATAGCATGGGATATAGGGACTCTAGAAATGTATTGTTTTCAATACAGTACTTATCTTAAAATAATTTTAGTATTTTCTGTGGTGTGGAAACATCAGAAATGGTAATTTTAGTTCTGCTAGATCTACTGAAGATAATAATTTTCTCTATTTGATAGCCATTTAAAGTCTGATACTGAGGTGATTATTTCAATGATACTTCAATATGAAAAATATTAATGCATTGCACACAAAATAGCAAAAGAACTAACTACATTTCTGCCATATCCCTTGAGCACTGGGCTCCTTGGACTGCTTTTGACTTCTTCTTTTCTTGTGTGGTAATTACTAGTGTTAGCCTCATCTGTCTCATGGCTTCCACTTCGATTGCATACATGTTCTTGTCCACCCATGCAAGCATGCTAATAAATTCTTGGACTTTATTCTAATTTAAACTCCAGATTCATATCTCCAAGCTCCTTTTCCCTTACTCTCATAGAACTAAACCTGATAAGCCTCTTGTATTCTCAACTAATGGGTCACCATCTACCTAGTTTCCTAAAGCAGGATCCTTGGACTCATCCTGAATCCCCTGTCACTCCTTATCTAACCACCCACCGTGTCTTTTCAATTTTGATTCCAAAATGTTTCATGAACCTACCTTCAACATTTTCTCCCCATTGTTATTTCATTGGATCCACTTTTCAGTACCTTATGGAAGAATTTTCTGTGTTCTTACCTTTTATTTTTCTTCTTCATGGTCTGTGTTGTTATGATTTGGATCCTAAATGTCCCCCCCAAAGACTCCGAAGCCAAAGGCTTGGCCATTACTCTGAGCTGCTGTTGGGAGCTGCAGAACCTGTGGGAAGTGTGTTTAGTTGGGCCGTAGGGTGATATGAAATCCTTGCTCCTTCCTTCTTCTTTGCTTTCTGGCTACCATGAGATGAACAGCTGTGCTCCACTGTGTGCTTTCTGCCATGATGTTCTGCTTTGCCACAGCCCACAAAGCCATGGAACCTTGGACGGAAACCTCTGAAATTGTGACCCAAAAAACCTTTCTTCCTTTCAAGTGTTTATTTCAGTATTTTGTCATGGTGACAGAATAGCTGATTAAAATACCTGCCTTCTGGACAGAGATACACATTACAAAAAAGTAAATTTATACCACTTTACTGTTCAAAATATCTGCCGTACCTTAAGTTTCCCCTTGTTGATGCCTTCATTTGACACAGTAAGTTCTTATAGTATGAAGCACGTTAACATTCTCTACTGTGGTCTATCTATCCAGACATATCCCTTACCTTCTTAAATCCTGTATTTCAGGCTCTTTATTGTTATCAGTTACCCTGTGCTTACTCTGACTTTGTTTCATGAGGAAAAGCTCAGAAGTTCTTTGAAAATGTGTCTTCCTGTGCATACCTGTCAGGCAACTTCATGGCTCATTTTTGACATATTCTGGACCCCATATTATCCTACTCACCATTGGGTCTCTCAAGAAATAAAAGTGTTGGTAGGAATTATACTGCAAATACTTTTCCTTTTATCACCTTTCATGCAGTTCATGGGCTGGGTTTGAACTCACTGTATAGCCCAGGCTGGCCTAGAACTCTTGGCAATCCTCCTGCCTCAGCCTCCTGAGTGCTGAAATTACAGGCATGTGTCACCACACTCAACTATCAGGAGTTTTTAAAAATCATTTATTCAGTTATTCAGTAAGTCATCATTAAATGCCTACTATCTGCCAGGAACTAAATATAGAGCCACAGTTGTTCCCATGGTCTACTAGATTATATATATAAATAAAAGTAGGAATTAATGATATTCTACCTTAAATTTAAGATATATTTATGTTTTTAAATGTCTAGCAAATGAGTAGAGGTGTGCTCTTATAAGAACAAAAATGTAGGCTACTTATAACTTTCCAATCAGTTTTATTATTGTTAACTAAAGAAAAGATTATTTTGAGTTTCTTTTTGAACAAAGTCTTTATATCTCAAAATGCTTCTTTTAAATTTCTCATGTTACAATCATTAATGCATGAAGTTCTCAAAATCATTCAGAAATCATAAATGAGACCTGATGAATATCAGTCCTGTAGCCTTTATGTTTTGCCTAGGTGTTCTCTGACATTAGAGCCATTGAACAATTAAAATGTTAACTAAAACAAAAGGATAACAGGCAACAGATTTGTGCCCAGAACCAGAAATTGGGAAATATCTCCTTTAGACAGATTTATAAATAATGTGTATAATTAACTATATATTCAAGTGTGTATGTACAAGATGTCCTAGTATGTTTACAGAAATAACTTATGTTGTTTAAGAAGTTAATTATATCTCTTGGAGAGTGCATCTAAAAGTACTGAAATTCTTTCTTCAATCGTTTGCTTTTCACACAACAAACTAATTTTTACATTATTATTTTAACTTTGATGGGCAGCTTGGGCCTAAATGTGCTTCTATGTATTTTTTTCTACTAACTCTTTGCAAGTGATATTTTATATAATTTTATTAGACAACCACGATTTCAGTAAAGTCCAATAAAAATCTAAATGTACTTTCCTTGTTCAAAGTTGCTTATAATTTTTCAATGTTTAATTTGCAGTTTCAAATTTATCTAAGGGTGAGTTGTAAAGCCAAGAGCTGGAAAGGATTTCATGGGATCATTTGGTTGCCCTATTGCCTTATACATGCGCAATCATAACTTATTTAAATTGACATTTTCTTCTGAATCTCTCTCAATATAGAAGAGTGTCAGCCTTGCTTGAGAAGGACTTAATCACTCTTACAGTGGCTCAATTGTTCTTTCTTAGGGGTGCTCAATCTACTTGGCCTTTTTGTTGCAAATTAAGTCCAATTCCTTTTCAGTTTTTGATAGACAGACATTCACTGGTCACTTTCCTTCATCAGCTTGAAGGCATTGATATAGGACCATCATCTACTCTTTGCAAGATTAAATAAAGAGAAAACAAGATCCAAAATTCCTTCACTCCTTTCTTATAGTCCCTATTTTTCTCCTTCTTCATATTCCCTTTTTTATTAGTACATGTTTGCAATACCAAATGTTTACATTCTGTGGGTGGAGTTGGTATGTGTGTATAACACATTTTAATTATTTTTTCAGCCAGTTTCCCTCCCCTTGCTCTCTTTTCCACCTTTTCTTGATCAGTTCCTTGTTTAAGAAAGATGTATCTCCTTACTTCTTACTATCTGTTTTTTATTTTGTGCTTTATTTCTAATTTAAGTTTCTCATATAAGGAAGACCATGTGATATTTAAACTTGTGTGTCTGATTTATTTCTCTTAACATTGTGGGATTAAGGTGCATCCATTTTCCTACAAATGATTCAACTTTTTCTTTATTGGAGAGTACTACTCTATTTTAAGTAAACACCCCATTTTCTTTATCTATTTATCTGTTTTTTATTTTTATTTTAAAGATAGTAAAATCCAACAAAACATAACAGAACAAAGTCAATCAAAACAAAGCAGTAGAACTGGTACAGAACTTCAAAGCAAGATACTAGGAAAACAATAGCTACTATAGTGTATCTTGTTATTTTCACAATAGTTGACCATTCCATCAGGTATAGTAAAATCAAACCAAAAACAAAACACAGTAAAGCCAATAAAAACAGAATATGAAATAAAGCAAAAAAAGTCAGAATAAAGCAAAACAATCAGAACAATATTGATCCTCAAAGACAAGACAGAAGAGAATCCCCTGTATTTGCTACATTGCATACTGTCATCTTCCCAAGAGATGCTCAGACTGCGGGCTCCAGGCCTGCAAAATCAACTGAACAATACAAGCATTTAGTTGCTTTATGTACCATAGTTGCTATCAACTTAGCTGGTCCTCTGAACCAGTAGGTTGCTTATCGGGGGGTGGGGGGTGTGCTTTATTCTTAGCCCGCATGCTGGTAGGCCCACGGGAGGCACATCTCTTTCTCTTCCTGGAGTCCATGCCAGTTGTGTGCACTCACCAGAAAGGCAGGCTAGTTGTCTTCTGGTTGGATCCTCCCTGATCCAACGTGGCGGGATCTCGAGAGGCACATCTCTTTCTCTTCCTCCTATTTATCTGTTGATGGACACATAGGCTGCTACTGAGATTTAGCTGTTATGAATTCTGCTGCTATAAACATGGGTATGTAGACATCACTGTAATATGTCTAACTCTTTAGAACAGATACCTTTTTAATTTTCCTTCTAATTGAAAATGCTAAGAGTCTGAAGATGATGTTAAACAAGAACAAGAAGAGCAAATTTCTTTCTTGTTCATTTGACAAAACTCTATTGAACACGTAGTCATTCTGTGCTTGTATTGTGTGTTGGATGTTGCGGAGGCAACACTGATGAGGAAAGGGCCTCTGTCCTACAGCAGCCAGCTGGCCTGTGAAGAAGGCAGGCAATACAGAGAGGGATGAGTGCATTTTAAAATTTCACAACACACACTGTTTTCCTTGCTATCATTTTGCAGTTAACTTTTTACTCAATTGCATTTTGCTGGAAAATGTGGTTTGTGTGACGTCAGTCTTTAAAGTTTATCAGAAAGCTTTGCTAAGTCTATTTTCTGTTGCTAATAACACAACCTTAGACTAAATTATGAAGAAAAGAGGTTTATTTTTGTACCCAGTTCTGGTCCATGAGCAAGAGACCACATGTAGTGATGTCTTTTTGTTGGCCGAGTTCTGAGATAGTAGAGGGCATGACATGGCAAGAATCAGGGTGAGCTTGTGTGTCTGTCTGTCTGGTCTCTCTCCTGACAAATCTACCAGATTCAACCATAGGCTCTACTTTAGTGATTTTAATTTAATTTTGTCACTTCTCAAGGACCTCATCGTTAAATACTACAGTCAGATTAAATTTCTGCTTCTTAATATCTCACAATGAGGATTAAATTTCAATACATCAAGACTTGTGGGACACTCAGACTATATCCAAACCATAATGGAAACATCAAAAATGTTTGTACAAGATCAGTATGTATTTGAAGACTCTATGTATTCTTTACTTGTTCAGTGCAAATTTGATGTGATCAACTTTTGTTAATTTTATTTTTAATTCTGTACATATCCTTCCCAATTTTCTTACCTCCTTGTTCTGCTGTTTACCAAGATATATGTGAAAATTACACAAAAATTGTGATTTTGTCAATTTATTTTTGTACTTCTGCTTCTTTTTATTTTAAAGTTGTTTTACTAGGTAAACATAAGTTAGCATTGTTGCATTTTCTTTTCAAATAAAATTTTTGTGGTAACCATTTAAATCTTTAATTTTTGTCCCTTTTGTTTGTCTGCTTTTATTATGTCTCCAGTTTTCTTTAGCTTAGTACTACTCAGATACCATTTCCATTCTTTTGGCTTTTAATTTTTCTTTTTTAGGATACATGGGTCTCTTACAACCAAAATTCAAGGAGATTTTAAAAAATTAATGCGATGAACTTTATTTTTATTGAAGAATTGGTTTGCATTTGCAGTGATCACTATTGAATTTTGGTAGGTTTTATTAAATTATTATGTACTTCTGGTTTTCTTTAACATTTGTTTTCTATTTAACTCTTTTCTTGATAGTTTATTGTTGATTTATAGTATAGGTGGATTTGTTTTTGCCTGTGCAAAAGTTTTAAATTTTTATTGTTTACATTTATCAATTTTTTGGAATTATAAACTGGATTTTGAATTCATAGTGGCCATCTCTCATTCTCATGATTGGTATGTTAACATTTATGGAAAATGCTTAGCTTTTACCTCTTCTAATTTTGTGTCTTCCCAATTTCCTTTATTATTTCCTTTATAGCTCTGATTAGCTCTGAAAATTTCACCTTAATCTCTCATTTTTATTTTTCATAATTTTTTCTGAGCTATATTCTAGATAACTATTTGGATTTATTCTTGTTTATTTTCTCCTAAACTTTTCATTACTTTCACCAGTTGCCTTGACATTTCAATTAAATTATGCAAATTTTATTCAGTCAGAGACTTCTCAAGCAGACTGAAACTCCAGTTGAGGTTTTAAAAATCCATACAGGAATTTCTCAATCTGTAAATCCACATCAGGCTGACATATGGCTATGAATTTCCAGGAGAGACTGTCCTTTCATTAAAACTCCCATCTTATCCTCACTTATAATCAGCCCCAACATAGACAGTGTTTCTTGATTTCTCCTTGTAGGTAGTAAAATTTTTTCTTCTTCACTTTTTTACTATTTGTCTTAATCACTTTTTAAAAATCATTGAGACAAAATACCCAACACCTGCAGCTTAAAGGAAGGGAGATTATTTCAGTCCACAATTGGCCAGCTCCACAGGAGAAAAGCATGGCAAAGGGCCTGGGTGGAGAAAAGCTGCTCACTTCATGGCAGCCAGGAAAAAAGAGAGTTAAGGGAATAACAGGGAAAGAGGTATACCCTATCAAGTCATGTCCCCAGTGAACTGCCTCTCCTGATCAGATCCTCACCTCCAAATATCATATTAAGCTATAATGTCCCCATGACCCCCACCTTGCAAAACTCCCACCTATGAGCACGTGAGGCTTTTGGGAGAACACTGAAATATAAATCATAGCATTTTATCTCTGGCCCTGAAAAACTCATATACATCTCTTTATGAAAAAGGCATTTGTCTATCTCTAAGGTTTCACTGAAGTCTTAAGGGTTTCAGCATTGCTGGAAAATGCAATTCCAAAGTCTCCTCTGAGATTTAAAGCAAACTCTAGATGTCAGCTCCTGTAAATAAAAAAAAAAATAAATAAATAAACACTGCCAACATGCAATGGTACAGAAGAAACATTCCTATTCCAAAAGAGACCAACAGGGGAATAGAAAACAATGGGACCAAAGCAAGACCAAAATTTAGCAGAGAAAACATTCAATGCTATAACTGTGTCTAGCACTGGTGGGAAATTGTAGCAAGAAGGCAAGGGTTATAGCTCAGCAGTCCAGTGCCTGCCTGGCAAGTGTGAGGTTGTGAGTTCAATCCCTAATATGGAAAAAACAAAACAAAACAAAAACAAACCCAAAAACGAAAGAAAGAAAGTCGTAGTAAGATGGAACTCCAAAGGGCTTGGATGGCCTTGCCCATATGGCATTACTGGAGGTTGCAGTTCTCCTGGATTTTCTCTTGGGCTGGTTTTGCTCACTCTTTGAAGCTTTCCTCGGATGTTCCATGTTCCTGGTTTCTTCAATTTTCTGGGATTTCCACTCCACTTTCACCTTCAATCTCACAGCTTCTACCACTCTTACCACTTCAGGGGTACACTGCCTGGCCTCCCAGGACTTTTTCTGAAATCTAGATGGATACCTCGCTGGTCCTACAAGTCCTGTATTCTACATTCCTGCAAAACCATGTGAATGATGCTAAGGTCTACCAACTAGCTTAAGCAGTTGTCAGGCCCTCTTGTATCATGGCTATGGTGGGCTGTGAGTGTCTGGATAAGTGAGCACTGCAAATGAATTCCAAGGAACCCAATTCAGTAGTCTGCCATTCTGGAACAGAATACTCATGGCTCTCTTTTTAAAGCCAAAATCTTTCACTTTTGCAGGACAAAGGGCAGGTTCTTCTTGTTTTCCAGGATGCTCTTAAGGCACCCTTCCCATTGTCCTGACCTAAAGTCTTTGGTTTCTTTTGAATTTTATTAACAACCAAGCTTTCCTCAGCTAAAATTTTACAGCACTCACATTTACAGGAGTTTCCTTACTTTTAAAATTGCTCAATTGTGCTGTTTCCTCTTTGTTCTTGATGTGTAGATGGCTAAAATCCATCCCTCCAACAGTACCTAACTACACCCTCAACATTGGGTTGCCTTGAAATTTTGTCCACTAGGTTTCTGTCGCTGTTAATCTCGGTCTCCTGCCAAGACTTAGGATGTGAACAAAATGTAGACAAATTGTTTAATTAAAACACAACACACATATCCAGTAATGACCTGCTACTGAAGTTCTTGATCTCAACTGAAACTTCCTGAGGCTGATCTTTTCCATTTGCTTTTTAATCAGCATTTTGGTCTTCTGAAGTCTGACCAGAATTTTCCATCAAGCTTGGCTTATAGCATTCAAAGGCTGCTTCACCAACTGGCATCTCTAAACCTTACCAAATTCCTCCCACAAGTCAGTTCTAAATGCTTCTGAACCACACAGTCAGGTAAAATCCCCTCAGTGACCCCACTTTTTGGTATCAAAATCTGTCTTAATCACTTTCTTCATTGTTGGGACAAAATACCTGGCACCTACAGTTTAAAGGAGGAGAGGTTTATTTTAGCTCATGTTTTCAGTCCATGATTCACGGGCTTCTTCCAGGCAGGAAAGCCTGGTAGAATGGCTTGGGGAGAAGAAAGTTTCTCACTTTATGGTGGCTAGGAAGCAGAGAGTGAAGGTGGGTAGCAGGAAAGGAAGATATACTTTACCAAGATATGCGTGCAGTGACTTAAATCCCCTGATTAGACCCTACCTCCTAACATATTTAGCTATAGTGACCCCATGACTCCAGTCACATTTCAAAAGCTCTACCTATGAGCACATGAGGCTTTGAGGGAACATCTAGATACAAACCATAACACTGCTGGTAGGAAGTCCTATTAGATTTCTTTGAGATAATGTTTAGCATTATCATCTACTCTGCCCCACCCTCACATGCTATGGTCATTAGAGGAAACTCAGGTTTCCAAGGTGGGGCAGCAATGTGCAGAGTGCAAAAACATCTTTCGGATTGGTTTATATCCCTACTTTCCTGTAAAGCCACAAATATTTGTTTCTTTCTCTCTTTAAAGCTTATCAGTGCATTTACAATTAAAGTTATACATATATATTTATTTAGCATATTAGTTGGTTTTGTTTAGAAACTATTCAGGTTACCTGGTGTTCTTAGAAGAAAAGTTGGGACATAATCTCTTACATCACTTACTGTGTAAAGTCATCATTCCTTACTGATTTGTGTATTCTTAGTTGCAAACTGACATCACATCTCCTGGCAATGACTCATCTAGTTAGAGTTTAAAAGGAGAGTAGGAGAGTTATTCTTTCATCTGTT
Organism: Dasyprocta punctata; assembly: GCA_004363535.1. Taxonomy (NCBI): domain Eukaryota; kingdom Metazoa; phylum Chordata; class Mammalia; order Rodentia; family Dasyproctidae; genus Dasyprocta; species Dasyprocta punctata. The sequence goes on from RJWM01008723.1 coordinate 27,199, forward strand.
TCTTCCTAGGTTGCTTTTTTTTTTTTTTTTTTTTGAGACTGTCATTATGCAGTTCAGGCTGGCCTTGAGCTCACTTTGTAGCCCAGACTGGTCTTGAAACCACAATGATCCTCCTGTCTCAGCTTCCCAAGGGCTAGGATTACAGGCGTGCACCAGCACACTTGAATCTTCCTCAATAGCTTTTAAAGTTGATAATTTCACCTCCTGACTTAAAAAAAAAAAAAACCTGTTTCTGTATTTTGCCAACAGTGTGTTAAAAATTGCAGCAGAATTCTTTCTTTTTTTCCTGTTTACATTATTTATTTATCTTTATATTATTATATTATAACATTTTCATGATTCATTTTATTTCTATTTGTAATTTACATTTTTAAAACATTGTCAGCATTTTGGCTGGGAAAGATATCGGACCTACATCAACATCAGGTCTGTCTTGCTTATTCACTCCCTTACTACCTAACACAGATATTTAGCAAGTCTGTGGTGGTGAACCTATAATGCTTCACCAAATTCTGGGTTTTGCCTCCAACAGAAAGTTTTCTGTTTCTTATTTAAGTTGATAGCATCATCCTTTCTGTTGTTGAAGGTTGTCAACTTTGGAATTCATTTAACTCTTCTGCAACCTAATTTTATTGAAATATGGATCATACTTACAAAAATTTCAATTGGACAATAACAAAATACAGTACCATTTCAGTTTCCCAGAGCCTTCCCTGGAGTAAAAGAAAACCCTGGAGATTCCGTATGTGCAGGACTCCACCTCTGGGTCCAAGCATATGAATGTCAGAAACCAGATAAAATGTGTATGGGCAAAGAAGGGGCTCTCTGCTGACCCATGAATCTAGTGACAGCTTTTGGGACTAAGGGTGGCAACATGGGCTTTAGCACATGCTTCTCTCTGAAAATGTCTCTTTTGTATGAATTTCTTTGCTTAACCAAGTTTGGATTTTTGTCTTGATCTCTTGTCAGATGAATGCTATCTTTCAAATTTGGGGGACCAAGTTTCAGCAAAGGCGAGAGTACTAGATCTGGCCATTCTATGGATGAGAGAAATGCTATGTGAAACTGTCCCCATTCACACAGAGTGACAGGTCAGTTTCCTTCTCAGCAATCTGTAAGATTCTGCTGCTAAGCTTTCACCACGTATATTCATGTTTATGGCCTTGGCGACTGTTCTAGTTAAAAGTGAAAGGAAGAAAGGAAAATAAAAAAAGAAGGAAAGTTAAAGGAAAGTCTTCCTTAAATTTTTAATTGTTCTTACTGAATTACCAAGCATATATTGATTACTTTAAAAGAAACCACATAAAGTCTCCTATAGAATGCAGTCATGCTTTGTTTGAAATATTTTTCCAACTGCATCCATACTGTGTATGCACACAAACAAAATAGCATCTCGATTACCACTCTTGTATAGATGATGAAATCATGGAGGACAAGAAGCATGTTTTCCTTTCAGCCCTTTTCCTTCCCCCTTGTCTTTATTTTCCTTCCCCTTCCCTTCATTTCCTTTTCCTCTTTCATTTAATTATTGTAAAACTTGAAGACTTAGCACTTAAAAGATCTTCAGTTAAATTTGCATTCAAGCTCTAGCTCCAGTGTCGTTTCCTTTGGTTATAGTGTCTATAAGAGTTTCTAAACACTGTTCTTAAGGGTAAGGGCAACTTACCTATAGTTAACATTTAGGGCAGTGGAGACAAACTTATGGCACGTGTTCCACATTGGGCTATTTGTGTCACTGAAAGTTTTAAAAGGTTCACCTTCATTGCCTTAGGGGAAGTTAGGATGATGGATCCTTATATTAAATGAGATGTGTTACAGTTCGTTAGCATCTAATTATTGGTGTATTTAAAAGAGTAATATCTAGATTATGAGAATCTGTTGGAGTGGTGATAAAGGTCAAATAAATAAATAAGAGTATAGGCAGGAGATGTGGCTCATTAGCCAGACCATGGGTGTAATGGGGGCAAAACTGCAGGTCTGTATTTTGACGGACTGGCAAACCTCCTTGCCCAGGAGGGTGGAGGTCAGACTACTGGATCTAGTTTCCAGTTTCCTTTGAAGTAGACATCTCATAAAGGAGTGCTGTCTTTGTCTTAGGTCAAAAGGAGAAAAACTATAGCTCCAGCAAGGTCATAGGGTCATACCTACTTGGGAATAAGTACCTTTATGGTGATGCAAGATGGTGTAAAATTTGTTTCATTGCAGCAGAATCTTTGAAAGAGAGGTATAAGTCTGGGAAGGATAGTCTCCCTCCCACCTCTATTAGATTTTTTCCAATGTCCAATGAAAACTTGGCACTTGTTAAACAGCTAGATTGACTGCTTTACAATGCTTTGTTTTTATAGTTATGTACATTCCTGTCTGCTTCCCCAGGTATCAGAAATAAGAGCCTGACTCTGGAAAACACCATGAGCCTTGGACTATCAGGATCCTGCTTTGGCACAGCATTTGCTAAGTCTATAAAAGATCCAAAAGACTCTTTTGAACTCTGTAGGAGATGAGAATAGCTCTTTTCTAGTAAGAAATAATTGAAAAATAGTAAGAAAGAGACAATATTACTCATTCTCTTTTTCCTAGTTGTATCCCTCTTGGAAATTTATTTCTTTCCTTTGATTACCAGCACTTTCTTTAGACCGAGAAATGATTATTATATGCCCATGTTCACATTTAAAATATATTAAAATATATTTGCTGCTTTATAAGGCAAAAATCCCAATTCGCAGCTCATGTGTGACTCATTATTCTTTGGAAACTAAATATGAATTATAATATGGCCAGTGTAACCACTGGGTGTGTCTTTCATATCTATTCAAGCCACCATATTAATTTTTCTGCATAGGCACCCTCTTCAACTGTTGCCTATTCTTTCCCTGAAATCTTGCTGTACTTTGTAGCAAATCTGTTAAAAAAAATTAAAAAGCCTTTTGTTCTGAAAAAAGCCACCCATTGAGTAGGAGTGTGAATTAAAATGTTAAGGTCACCATGAAATCCCACATTTATTCAGCTCAGGAAAATCTGTGGTGACATCACACTTTTGTTAAATATTTCAGGGATAAAAACAAAAAGAGGCCAACAGTTTCTCCCTCTAAGTGCTGAATGAACCTTTGTTTTCTTCTGTCTAAATTCTCTCTCCTACCCTAGCAACAACCAAGGCAAAGGACCATTTCCCATCATGTAAAAAAGGGTCTGATTCATCTGTCTTTGGAGTATGAAACACTGACATTTTTACTTTGAAGCAGCTTCTTTCTTAGAGATTTTCCTCTACCTCAACATCCTTTTTTTCTAGGCCATATTCAGTCCATGAGATTCTACCCAGTCCCCTCAAGTGCTTGTCCTTCTTATATGGGAAATACAAAGCATTCTAGCTCAGCCACTAAAACCTTCACTCATTTCAGTATAACCTCTAAAGTGTAAAGTTCAAAGTTTCAGCTAAATAGCATCTAAATAATATATGAGTGAGAGTACAGGTATGGTTCATCCAGAAGCAAAATTACCATCCTGTACCAAACCTGAAACCAAAGAAGTTATGTGTTCCCAAAATACAGTGGTAGAGGCTGGGGGTGGTGGTGTGTGCCTGTAATTCCATCACTCAGAAGCTGAAGCAGGAGGATCACTGCCAGTTTGGGGCCAGCCTGGGCTACAAAGTGAGCTGAAGTCCAGCCTGAACTGCATAGTGAAACCCTATCTCAAAAAGAAAGAAACAAAACAAAACAAAAACCATAAAAAAACAACGAAATACAGTAGTAGAATAGGCATAGAATAAGCATTCACATTCCTGAAAGCAAAAGATAGGAAAGGATGAAGGATGCTGAGTTCAAAGCAAATCCAAAGTGCAGCAAGGCGATTTCTATTAAATCTTAGGGCCATGCAAGAGTCGTCTTTGTTTAAAGGAGCAGTTTTCTGTGCCCCCTGAGATAGCAGACCTGCCTTGCTGACTCACTGGAGTAGGAATTGTACCCCTTGGCTTTGTTGGTCAGGTACAAGGCTCCAGGTGGCCCCACTCACCAGGTCCACTGGGTGGTCCCACCCTCAGACCTCTGGGCAGAGACTGGGCTGTTGAAATCAAGGAGGTGGTTGCGCTGGTGCCTTGATGAGCTCTCAATTTTTTCAGAATTGTTTTCCCTTCTCTTTGAAGAATAAGGTATATTTTCAGTCAAATAGTTCTATTGTCCCTTTTTGCCAATTCAGAGGTATTAGACAGGCTTCCTTCATTTTTATTCTGTTTCTGATCCCATAAGTTTAAACTGGTGGTGTTTCTGCCAACATAACTTCATCTCGGTTCCTGGCTTCTGTTGAGATGGCATTTGTGGTCTCTCACCCTTATTCTCTTTTATAGAATATTTAGGTACATCCTCAGTGTTCTCTTTGGAGTAACATTTCTCTCTTTTTTTTTTTTTCAATACTCGATAGGTTGAGAATTTTTCAGAATTCCCTTTTTGCTTAATAACTCCTTTATTTCATTTCTCTTTTCTCACATTTTGTTAAATGGTTAGAAAGGACTAATGGTATGTTTTCAATACTTTTCTTCGAAAGTATCTCCGCTGAAAATTCAATTTCATTGGTCGCAAGATCTGTCTTTTATAAAACTGTACTCCAAATCCATAAAGATTTTTGCTACCTTTTAGCTAAGAATGGTAATTCCTTGTTTCCATTTAGATGCTCCTCACTTCCTCTGTGACTACACCAGGCACACTCTTAATACCCATGTTTCTAGTAAGTACCTCAAAATTCTCATCTCTCACTATTACCTAGTTGCAAAACCACTCCCATATATTCAGGTTTTTGTTAGAGTAGTGCCCCACTGCTGGTGACAAACTTTGTATTACAATCAGGGTTCTTCAGGTGAATAGAACAAACAGGGTGTATATCTATGTATCATTTATTTATCTCACATATAGAGAAACTTGTTATAAGGGAATTGATTTATATGATTTTAGAGGCCAAGAAGTCCCAAGATCTACAATGAGCAAATTGGAGACCCAGTAATGCCAAGGTGTACTTTCTGTCCAAGTTTGAAGGTCCAGTGAATAAATGAGCTGATAAAAATCAGCAGTGCTGAGATCAAGAAGAGCCAGTGTTTCTGTTGGAGCCCAAAGATAGGAAAAGTCTGTCATCTCAGTTAAATCAGATAGGCAGAGGTTCCCCCCGCCTTTTTTTAATTTTGAAAAGCAAAACAGAAAAAAAGGTAGAAACAATACAGAATCTCAAAAGAAAAAAACACAATGAGAAATCAATACTAGATAATATATTACATATTATTATCTTAGAAGTAGTTGTTCAGGTTATGAGATCTAGGCATAAAAAATGATCAGACAATCACACAATGACAACACAAACTATTCTTTGTGATGAACTAACAGAGAATTAGTAGTATAGTTATCTGTCTTGCATACTTAAACATACATACAGTTATATGTGTATATCTACAAACATATAATCCCTTCCTTTCTGCCATTTCTCCTTTCCCCTAACCAGCTGTTCTTTAATTTTGAGCACTTTCTTTCCCTTTCCTTATTACAGTATCTACTGTACATTTTGGATCTTATTACTCTTTCAGTTTCTTGGAAACAACCAAAATGCCCATCAGCAGCAGAATGGATGAAAAAGATGTGGTATTTTTATACAATGGAATATTACTCAGCTATAAAAAAGGATGATTTTGAGGCTTTTATAGGTAAATGGAGGCAACTAGACTATACTCATAAGTGAAATAAATCAGAGTCACATTTGTAAATAACATATTGTCTCCCTAGTGTAGAACTTCCCTTTTACTCACTTTTTTTTTCTACTCAGGCTTTCAAATGCTTAGATGACACCCACATTAAGGAGAACAATTTGTAGTACTCAGTCTGTGGATTCAAGTGTTAATTCAATCTAGATATAGTCTCACAGATACACTCAGAGACATGTTTGTGCAAATGTCTAGGCTCCATGTCCATGGAAGGAATAATCACAGCATCTTTGTCAAAAACTACCAGGTCATTATGTGGCAGTTATTTCCAAGATGTCTGTTCTAGTCCATGGACTTACATGTCTGATAGCTTGTATTTTTTATTATTTTCATTATAAGTTTCAGGGGATACCTATTCATTATGTCTTAAATGAAAGGTAAATGTTTACTTGAAATTTAAAAATGTCAGGTAAATGAGTATTCTGAAATTTTCTGGTAGCTGCTTGACTTCAGTGTGAATTTTTTGGTAGTGTTCCAGTATGTTTATCAAACTTTTTACTATATATCACTGTATTATATAATATGTTCTGCATTGTAATTGTACAATTGTGTTGTAGCATAGTCTTTTCTTTGATGTAGTAACTTTTCTGTTAGACTTGTTCCTAAACATTAAGGATAGAATATTACAGCTTTTAACAACTTGAAAGAAATCTTCAAATGGCACTTTCATATTTTTAAGTATTGAATTTCTGGTTTACTTGTAATTTGCAAAGAATCATTATTTTCCTCTACCCATCTAGCACAGAACTGTATGTGCTCAAAATAGATGCAGGTCAAGATATACAGTACTGGGTGTGAAATGGCTGTGGGCCCTTTGTCTTCTAGGTACCTGACATATGTTAGTGCAATCACAGAAATGTCAAACTAGAAAAGGCAGAACAATTGTGGGAGTGGATTTCAAGATGCAATTACTTGTTTTCTGTGACATGAGCTCCTGCCATTGCTATCCATCATGAAATGCAACAGCTGGGATGTGCCAATGCTAATGCCCTCGAACCCCAAAACTCTGAGATAAAGAAACCTCTATTTACTTATCAGTTAGTTGCTTCAGGTATTTCATTGCAGTAACCCACAATTGACTGATTCAGTCACTAAAGGAGGTCACTAGGAAAAGGCCCTCAGGGTCTCTTGAGCTCAAAATTTATTTGGGCTACAAATAGTTACCAGATCTCATTACCACAGTGAAGAGTAACCTTCATTCTTGGCTCCAAACTTAGACAGTTCTGCAGTGTATTCAGAGCCTAATGATCTTCAAATTTTCCCATCTGGACAACTGCTTCAGAGACTAGGAAATAGTCAGGATACACTCTACTTCTTATTAAAGGAGCAATACTTGGCAATAGATTAGAACTGCCTGAAAATTGCATTTGCCTCTATATCATTAAAGCAGCATTTCAAGAAATCTAATTTACTCTGAGCTTAAACGTCAAGAAAATGAAATTTCAAAGGAACTTGAAGACTAACGACACAGATAATAGTTTAACCCTAGCTCCTGCTTGGTGATAGAGTTCTATTATTTTTCATAAATACACATTCAGGTTTTTGCATAACCTTAACAGATATCCATTTTTCATCCTTTTATAATTTGGTAAATACTTTTACAAAATTGTTTCTTTGTAACAGTTTTGCAAGTGAGTAGAGAAAAAGAGACTCAGAGGGACTAGTTAACTTATCTAGGGTACCACACCTAGTAAATGGCAAGGCAACGATTGAGTCCTGGTCAGATCACTCCTCAAACCTGTGCTGTTTCTGCTGCGCTCAGCTGACAAGTGGTAATTGTGTCTTCAGATATCCCAAGAGAGAACATGAACAAGTTGCTTGTGACTGAGGTCTGCTTCAACATATAGGTTTTGCTGTATATTCATTTGATAACTTCAAATAGAACTATAATTCCAAGATATATATTTTTGAAAAGATTTCGTTTTTATAGTGAAACCAGCATTTCAATGATTCCACTTGATAATATCAATTTATGACATGGAAAGCTTTTTCTCTTTATGAGGAACTGTAAAAAATATCTGGAGTTTTCATGTTATAAATTTACACCTTATTTCTTAGCATCAGAAATTTCTTTCAGAGCCGTTCATTTTATACTCTGCCTCCCAAAGGTTTCCACCACTGGGTGCTACCTGGGGATCAAACCCTTAACATAAGGACCTCTAAGGGACAGTACCCACTTTCAAACCAGAGCAATAAATTATTTGAGGGAGGGGCTAGAAAGATATTCTGTACAGTGATCCAAATCATGGGAAATTTGAAAGTGTTAGTTATAAGCATAAAACAGAAAAATAATAATATTAAATAAAACTGTTACTTGCACAAATTTCATCAGCAGTTTTCTGCTTAGGTGACTTTCATTAGAGCATGTTTAGCAAATTGTACTATTTTTATTTAATATAGTTTCATGAAAAAGTGCAAGGGAACAGAAAACATAAACATAAATGTTCAGTTGATTTTCAATGAAGGGGAAGTGAGTACTTCCTTTTTAATTTTCTTTTCAACTAAGGTTCCCTATAAATGTCAGTGATTACAAATTATAGCAATTTGAAGATCTTAAAGATAAGCTATTGAACATACACTAGCCTCTTATCTAGGTCTACTATATAGTACACCATTTTCAAAATGAAGGTGAATTCTTAACACTTTTTTTTTGGTACACAATAAAGTACATGTCTCCATATCTGAAAATGTAATCAAGTCTTTATTTTTACATTATCTTTTCAGGGCACAGTGTTTCATTATCTTCAAACAAAATTGCAAGAAAGATGAGAAGTAAAGTAAGTGCTTGCCCATTTAATGTTTCCATAGATGCCAATGATTTCATTTTACTCTAGTTTAAGTGATTTAAAAAGGAAAACTCAAAGGGAAGTCTCATTTTCTAGTCACTGTTCCTTTGGGGGCACAATTGTCATTTCTTAAGCATTTATGCATTTCACTCTGAAAAAAAGACCTGATAAGAAATCACTCACACATTTGGAGAAGGGCATGTACCCTGGCTTGTTTTTCTGGTCATGCCCATAGATTTCTGCTGATCTATGCACACACCCTCTTGCCCTGTTCCCCTTATGAAACAGTGGCCTTTATTTATGATTTGACTGATCAAGGATGGGGCATTTGGCAGATACAGAACAAAATGAAGTTACTGGCTTAAACATGGACTGAACTTTTGGCTCTGACAAAGTACTCTGGTACTTTGACAAATGTGGGAAACTATAAGAAGCTTGAACAAAGAGTTATCCTGGATTATATGACGTGACCCTAGAATTATTCAATCATCACTAGGATTAAAATGCCTCTGTTTGTGAAATGAAATATAGGAAACTAAACCTTGTTAATGCCCTACTGGTGTCTTAGTGTCTTGTGGAGTTAATAAATTATTTAGTTAACTATTCTACTAATGATAATTAAACAGTAACAACAGCAATGTAGGCAAATTTAATGGGATACATTTTGTCTCCCTCCCCAGTTCATATGTTGAGGTCCTAACCCCAATTCAGAATGCAACTGAATTTGGAGGTAAAGTCTTTGAAGAGGCAAAGCTAAAGAGATCATTAGATGAGCTCTAATTTAATATGACTGGCACAATTTAGAAAGAGGGGTAGGGATGCAGATACACATATACCAAGTGAAGACCAAGTGAAGACACAGGGGAAAGCTGGCCATCTACTAACCAAGGGGAGAGACTTTAGAAGGAACCAACACTGTTTGTTGACATTTTGATTTTGAGCTTCTACCCTCTAGAACTGTCAGAAAAAAAATTACAGTCTGTGATATTTCATTACTGCAGCCCTGTTAAACTATTATAGCCATATGCTGTGCTAAATGTTTTACATTCATTATCTCCCTTACTTTTTACAATAACATACACACACATGATTATCCCTACTTTGGCAGGTAAGGATCTTAGGTTTACATGCTTTTTCAGAGGTAATGAGTAAGGCAGTAAGAGTGAAAATGATTGCAATCAGATTGCAGTATTCACAGACCTAGCCACGCTGACACCTTGCCTGTTTTTCCTTGTGACTCAGGAATAACTCTGTCCTCAGGGAGGGACTAACCATGCTAGTCTTGTTGTCTCATTGTACATGCAGGGAATTTGAGACTCAGGCATGTTTTGTCTAAAATTGCTGTGCTTTCAAGCCAGACTCTCAAGTCAGATATGTCTGGTCCCACAATTGTGAATCAGAACCATCAAGCTTTCATCATTTTGTCTCTTTTTGTCTTGAAAAAAGGAATTAGCTCTTAATTTATTTTTATATCTTTAGGTTCTGGAATAGTGCTTGTCTAAAACTGAAACTTCTTTCTGCTTATTTTAATGAAGCATTTAGAGTTTTCAAATGTGTTTATTATGTTTAAAACTAAGGGTGGAAAAAAGACCTGAAAGGCAATCATGAAGAACAGAGTCACTTTTGATAAAAGTAATAGTTTATGATATTGACCAGTTATTTATATCTTAGTAGTGCAAAAGGATCAGACTGCTCTATGGTTGAACATAGTAAATGACTTTCCTTGAGTTATTTGGTTAATCTATCTAGGCCTGATTAAGCCCTTATTTTTATGCCCACAAAAATGCAATAATACTTTCTTTTAACTTAGTAGAGATTTCATGAAAATCATTAAATAAAAGAGGAATGGGAAAGAAATCAGAAAACAATTTTTAATTTAACTGAATGAGCTTGAAATGAAGAAAAATTCAAATAATCTAAGCACAATTCTATTATATCATTGGGTAGTCAATTGAAACACAGCTCATTTACATGGTACACTCTTTTTGAAACCATTCAGTCATAACTTTAAGTCCATTTCATAAACAGCAATATCAAAAATTTATTAAAACTTCAAGGATAAGCCTGGACAACTTACTGGACAGTTATTTGGACTTAGTAAGACCCTGTTTCAAAATAGAAAATTTAAAAAGGGTGGAGATGGAACTCAGTGCAAAGGTTGCAAGTTCAATCCTCAGTGCTGGAAAAAAAAAAGAACTGATTGATTCTGGATAATTATGAAAAATATGATGCTTACCCAACATTTTCCACTTAAGAATTTATGCCAATATGTAATTCATGTTAGAAAACACATCTAAATGATTCTTATTTAGGTCATCCCTGGAATGAACAGCCCAGTCCATTCTGGGCGCCTGTGCTCCACACTGTCCTCTTTCCAGGACCCATAGCAAACAAGCCATGTCTCAGATGTTGCCAAGCCACCATCACTAGGGAAATGAAAGCTCTGGGAAGTCTCACACTGGCAATTAAATGCTCTAGCCCAGAAATGATGCATGCTTCATCCATAAATACATCACTGTCACATCTCTTCATCCAACCACAAGTGGACAGGATGTCCAGTCCTACTATAAACCCAGTAGGTATATGACTGGAAACATTTTGGGAATTACCCTAGTGACTAAATTAAAAAGAGATTCTTGTATAAACTCAGTTGTCAACATATTTACTCATAATGAGAAAACTCAGGCTATAGCAGACTAGACATTAGCATTCATTTCTGCAAGTGTTTCTCTTTGCTATTCTCTTATTTAAAATGAGGAATATCTATTATTAAGAATTATTGGTGTTGACTTTCCAGGGAATACTCTTACCAATATCAAAGCTGAGAAGTTGTAATTAGAGAATACTCTATTGATCCACAATCAGATCACAGAGAATTGGAAAATTCAGGAGAGTAGTTCCAATCATATTTTGATAAGACAAAATGAACTATCCTCCCTTGCAATGGAGTAAACTTGGAGTGCCACCCTAGATTTGGTGTCCTTCTTTGTAGATCATGGTGAGTCAGCATTGGTAAATTTTGTGTGTCCGACTTCTATTTTTATTTTTTTCACCATGCTTCATATTTTTAGACAGGTTTCTCTGAAGTCTGTTGATGTCTTTAATGAGACAAAGTCAAGCCCTGATAATCTTGATTTTGTGTTTTTATTGTTTGTTGTTTTGTGTTGACTAAATTATATTTTATTTAAAAAGTAGTTCCGGGATATCTTTGATTTTATGTGTCTACTAATGAGCCCCCATAATCCAATCACTTTCTAAACACGTAAGACTTTTGGGGGATATTTTAGATCAAAGCCATAAAAATCACTAAAATTTTCAGCTCAGGAGGAGGGAAGGTAATATGTTTTTAGAGCAGAGAGTGTGTTATTAGCATTACTCAGTATTATAAGCATTTTTATAGTCATGACTGACCAATTAATAAAGGCTAACATGCTAATTAAATCCATTTTCCTTATGAAAACCAAGTCATGTTTAACTTCACACATTTAATAATGTGCTTCTTGCAAAATATAAGAAGAATTTTCTTTCCTTATAATTACAGAGATGAAGTTAGAGCCAGGAAGGAACTCAGAATTTACAAGGCCAATACTAGTTGATAGATTTCCAAAAAACTGCACAAGAAAAAATCTTACAGCATTTCATTAAACAAAAACCTACGAACTTTAGACTTGGGATGAGGTTGTCCTTAACTAGGGAAAATTATTGCAGGGTAGGAAGATCTATTCTCATGTCTTGAGATTTGGGGGATGACAATATTACCAGAAAGAGTGCCATGCTGCAGGCTTGCCAGCTGGGGCACCTTAAGGAGGACAGGCCTATGTACCTGCTGGAAATGTCATGAGTAGGTAGTCAGGATATTTGACTCACTCTTTGCTAGAAATATCATAATGGTGGTTGCAAGAGAATGTTTTGTGCGGTAGGAACTAAAACAGTGTCAATACCAGCTCATACGTTTCCAAAAAAAGCTCTCAGTATCAGAGTGCAAGAAAAAAGCTTCACTATTTCATTGACCAAAAATATACATAATTACTTAGATATTCATCAACCTGGAGTAGAGAAAAACATCCTGGAGAAAAACTGTTTACTTTAGGAGTCTGGTTTTCATCATTTCCGGGGTAGACTCAATGTGAGATTGAACAGATACACAATCAAATTAAGCATTGAGGAAAAGCCTCCTATGTGGGCATCTCAAGTTCATTAACCCGCTGTACCCTATGGTCATATGAAATGAATAGGGAAAGCAACTTCTAGGATTTCTTACAATTGCTTATTTGAATGGATGCTTATATAAAATTACATTTCCAGTAGTTAACATTTATAAACTGGCCTATTTCTATTTGTGAGGGTTCTGAGTAGAAGAGTCTGAACTTTTAACATAAATGACAAAAACTCAGGGTACATTATCTTTCCATCTGTTTTTCTTTATAATTCATGTTTAATGTGTTATTAGGTTTGGTATTATCTGGGCGTTCAGTGAACCTCACTGAGTCATTTGTCCTACTTTGATATTGATATGTCCTAGGTATTACTCTGGGAGTATTTATTCAACTAACATTCATTCTACCACCATTTTGTGCCACATCTTGAGAAGAGTATAACTAAAAGAAAAAGAAAAAGACACAGGAAGATAATGGTTTGTTGGAGGTGAGGAGGGGGAAGGATAGCCATATAAGAAAACAATTACGGTAAAACAATTCATCGAGCTAGGTTCAGGAAGCCCAGAGGAAAAGAGATACAGGAGAGGACTTCACTAAAGATCTTACAGAATTGCCTCACTTTAATGATGCACAGGAGTTTGTCAGTCAGAAAGAGCAAGAGAAGTCTTCAAGCATTTGTGAAGGGAGAAACTATATCAAAGATCCTGGAGTACTCAGTGGAGAAAGAGCAGGTAGAGAAGGTCACTGGATACGTTGGCAGCAAACCCTCTTGACAGAGTGGAGGGTGGTTTAAGGAACAGGGATTCACAGGACAGACATGGACCATGTCATGAAGGCTCTGATTTCCATGTGAGGATTTGGGGCTCTATTCCATTGACTGTGAGGAAGTCACTGAATTTCTGAAGCAGCGAAGTGTCATGATCAGCCCTCTTTTTCAGAAATCACTCTCGAACTTCTCAAGGAGTGTAGACTGGAGATGAGGAGGAACCCTGGCAAGAGACGTGGATTAGGAGGCCACTAAAGAATCTCTGTGAGAGATGACGGACAAGTAGAGACAGGCTTCTGAGAACATTGTATTGGTAGGACCTGATGAATAAAGAAGAGGGAAATTCAGTCTTATGACTAATTCAATAATTATTCATGGAGCCGCTTTTTGCATTGGGCGGTGTTTTAGATGCCGGGGATATGAAAGTGGCACACAAGCTCCCACACAGCTTGCATTCTAAAGAGATAGAAAGCTGGAAAAGGAGTCCTATGATGTCAATGGGCCCATCATGCTATTTGATGTTAAGTGCTATTCAGAGACACAAAGCAGGAAACATCTGACCTTGAAGCTTCCGCTTGTGGCTGGTGGACCTCTGCCGGAGATGGCCATGGACGGAAGCCAGTAGAGCAAGATGGAAGAATCAGAAAAGGTGGAGATAGACCCTCGGCCAATAGCCTGCATTTCCTGTCAGAGCGGGGATCGTCCTAGCTGAACCTTCTGCTGAAAGCAGTTACATGAGTGAGCTGAGAAGAAACCTGCAGAGGAACTGCCCAGCCAACTTGCAGAGTCATGAGAAATTATGGGTCTTTGTTGCTTTCAGACACTGTATTTTTCATGAACTAATAACATAGTTGTTTATTATCATCATCAAATATTATGCACTGTGCAGAACTGTATTGCAATACTTTGATTGTTTATACGAGCATTACTATAAACACATGAGCAGTTACTAGGTGACAGGAATTATTGAGTTCCATTAAAACTATCTATCTACCTTAGAACATATTATTTTTACAAAATATGACTTTTTGTAACATTTTCATGCATTCATATATTTTGATCATATCCATCCCCCTGCTTCTCAACCTGTACCTCCCCATTCCCATCCTCTTCCTTTTGTCTAGTAGTATTCCTTCTACTTCTGTGTCACTTTTTATTTTAGATTTCACATATTAGGTAAATGTGCAGTACTTTTTTTTTTTTTTTTGAGACAGGATCTCACTAGTTCAGGCTGGCTTTGAACTTACTATGTAACCCAAGCTGGCCTCAAACTCACAGCAATCCTCCTGCCTAGGCTTCTCAAGTGCTGGGGTAATAAGCATGTGTCACCACGCCCAGAAATATGTGTGTTTTTGAGTCTGGCTTATTTTGCTTAACATAATGATTTCCAGTTCCAGCTCTTTTTGTACAAATGACTTTATTTCACCCTTCTTTATGGCTGAGTAATGCTCCATTGTAAGGGCTGGGTATGTAGTTCAGTGGCAGAGTGCTCAACTAGCATGTACATACCCCTGAGTTCAAACCCTAACACCACAAATAAACATAAAACAAAATAACAAAAGCTCCACTGGTTAAATATACCACATTTTCTTTATCCATTCATCTGTCTTGTTTCCACAGCTTAGCTGTTGTGCATTATTTTGTAATAAGCATGAGTATGCAGGTAACTGCAGTATGTTGACTTTCATTCCTTCAGCTATATACCAAGGAGTGGTATGGCTGGATCATATGGTGGCTCCATTTCTAGTTTTTCGAGGGTCACCTACTGTACTTTGTGAAGTTTTATTAGGAATAGATAACAGAAGAAATGAAGACTGAAGGTTGACACTCAAGAATGATTTTTAGATCACTGGTATAAGGGACAGGCTGCCCAAGCGGTACCATTAACTAGGAAAGAGAGAGCTTGAGGGAGAGGATATTCAAATTGCCCCAGGATGGAGAATCTTGGGTCACCTGGGGCAGAATTTATTCAGTATTCTTTGGAATTAAACTTAAAAGGCCAGTTTTAAGAGAATATATTTATTTTTTCCTTAAAAACTGAAAAATATGGGACTCAGTAAGATAGCTTGTTAATTTGAATGTGTTTTGATGAAAAATTACTAATTAATAAATATGTGGCTGTACTTGTTTTGTTTTGATTGCTGTTTGTGTAAGGGAGGGGAAATGAGGGCAAGAAGTCCTCAGAAATTGATAGAAATAGAAAGATTGATGTACAAGTAGAAAGGAGGGAAACTGTGCAGACAGAAATGTCCAGAGAAAGGATAGACTTTGCCTTCAGTTTATCTGTTACAGCATTTGTATCAAAGGTGCCTCACTCTGAAACAATCTACTATTCTACTTTATATAATTAATGAGGGATTTTCTTAAATCAAATTACCATAAAGTGGCCTTTATTCTTAGAAACAGTAAGAATTCTTCAGTCATTGTAATCCTTTTTGTTTTTTTTTTACTTTTGTTTGGATTTATTTTGTGCTGAATTTATCCTCCTGCCATAATTTTTTTTGTTCATTTTCCTCTAGGATGTCCTTCTCTTTGGTGCGTCTTCTTTTTCTACTGAGGAACAACTTGTTTCTCTTCAGTGAGGTTCATCTCAATGTGGCAGGAGGAGCGCATGCAGCAGTTATCCTGCCGTAAGTTCTGTGAGCACACTGGTGCATCTTTGGTAATTTACTCACCTGGGTATGCTAAGGACCAAAGAATCTATATATAAAGTTTCTAAGTTCAGCATTACTCTCCACATTTTTAAGCATGTGCAGCAAAAATCCAGCACTAATTTTGGGTCACTGCCCTGTGTATAACGCCACTGTTTGGCCTGGGCACACCTACCAACTCCACTACTCTAACGACAGATGTTTCTTCTTCAAGGTGACATCTTTCAGGTAATTGGTGGATTTCTGGGTATGCATATCTAGGATGGCCCTGAAAGTTCTTGTTGTGTTCTTAAATGTGAATCTCTTGATTTTCATGATTTTGTGTGGTTTTTGGGTTAAGTAAGCAGCAAACCATTTTCACAGATCATTTCAGGAAGCTAATAGAAAAAAGAAGAGCCTGTTAAAGTGAGAAGAACCTGTATGGGGTTACAATATATAACAGTAAGTCATAAACAAATGGTATTTGCTAAGTAATATTCTTTTATTATTCTTATATTATTTCCAGAGATGTTAATACAATATATTGATATTAATTTTGGTTTTAGTAATTTATTTTATGTAGCAATAAGGATACTTCCTTTTTTGCCAACAAAAGTTACAGAAATGAATTATGAGAGTTCAATACACCATTCCCATCAGTTTCATTAGACTGGGTAGCAATGCCTAATGTGCTGGTCAGTCTTGTTCTGTCAACCTCTGTGAAATTCAGTGCAGAAAAGAGGTCACTTACAGATGATGTACTTTTATCCCAAATAGAAAATGCAAGAAAAAATGAACTCGTTCATTCATCAACTTTATACAAAATAAACATAGCTTGCCCTGGATATCGACTTTCATGTTCAAAGAGTAGTTTTCACTTGACCTAGTTTACTTTGACCTCATGACCTAAGAAAGAAAATTTATGACAAATCCAAAGCTTTTATATATTCCTCCTTCATCCTACATTTATATAGAAAATCTTCCAAGGACAAAACAATGATAAAAAGAGAGAAAATCCCAGCACTCGGGAGGCTGAGGTAGGAGGAGCGTTGTGAGTTCGAGGCCGGCTTGGGCTACAACGCGAGCGCCAGGCCGGCCTGAGCTGCATAGTGAGACCCTGCCTTAAAAAACTAGGGCCGGGAGTTTGGCTCAGCAGCTTAAGCACCTGCCCTGGCAGGTGCGAGGTTGTGAGTTTGATCCCTGGTGCTGCAAAAAAAAAAAAAAAAAAGAGGAAAGATAATGGAATAATTAAATTCAACATATTTTTTAGATTTTTAAATCGGAGGGAAATATGGCATGGCCTGTGTGTTTTTAAATTGCCTTTAACATATATATTAAATTATGGACTACCCAGTAGTGAAATTATCAAACTTGTTTGTCATGTGTTGAATAAATACTAAAAGGAACATGAACTTCCAACGCTGTATCACCCAGGTAAATAAAATACCCTGATGTGAAAAAGGTGCTGCATTACTTCCTACAAACAGACACAGGAGTACTCACATCACAGCTGTCAGAATTTGCCTTAGGTCCTATTTACTTAGATCCTTGTGAGTTTTCTTATTAAATAATAAGTTATTTAGAGGCAGAGAGTACATTTTCCTCATCTGTACTTTCTGTACATTACCCAGTACAGTCATACACATAGATTAGTGAATGTCAGTGGAGGTCACACATTTTGTTTCTTGGATCTTACCCACTATAATGGTTGCAGTTATTGTATTAAATGTGAGGATTGCTGTTTACTACCCAACCCCAAAGGACTGAGTGTTTTCTTAGAGCGAACAGAGTGTTTATCTAGATCATTGCTTATTCCCAGGGACAAGCAAAGTGCTGGAGTATGGTGGCTCCTAGTATTTCCAGCATGACTGAATTAGTAAATGAATAAAGACTCACAACTGCAATGAACCACCTTGCAGAGAAGGAAGTTCATGAGAGATGCTTCTCTCTCCATAAGTAGAAAAGTTCATCTCCTACAACTGAACGTCTTTCATTCACAGTGACAATATCGGTGGGCATACTATTCTTTTTGTGATTCAACATCTGAATCCTAGAAAAGTCTAAAGGTTCAGCTCTCCTTGGATCTTTCAAGGGTGTGAAGTGTGGCTGTCCAATAAAACATAAGATACTCAGTGAAATTTGAATTTCAGACAATGAATAAGTATACTGAGAAGTACAGTTAATGATTGTTTTTCACATATTACTCCTGTCAGGGGCATTTATACTACAAATGGGTACCACCGAAATAATAAATAATTAATTTGTAGTTGTAGGAGTCTGGGAATTTCTCTGGTGTTACCATTTTCTTTTCTTGAAATTAAACAGTTGATATCTGACTACCATATCCTCTCTCATTTATATACATGTAAATCTGAGAGTCAGGCCCCAGCATCCAGAGGGATTGTCAGGGGAAAAGAATTACTAATGGCTGCTTGACTCTACCAATCTTACCACAGAAAAAAACCTGGACTCTGTCTGACTTAAAAATAAACGCATTTATGGAATACCTTTCTTTTGTTAGTGTTCCTTTGCTAAGTGTTCTCATATGTCATTCCTGGAAAAATTCCGTGAAGTAGATCATATTATTTCCAGATTTTTGATGAAGTAATTGAAGCTCAGAGATGTTAAGTGTCTTTCCCTAAGCCAGGGAGGTTGTATATGGCAGAGCTGTGATTCAAACTTGGGGTATTTTGAAATTGAGCCCAGTAACCTTTCTGTTACACCATGGTGGCCAGCTGCCCCACAGCCCTTTCTTGGGAAGTCCCAGGTTCCCCCCTTAAGTTTTTGAATGTGGGCATAGGGTGTGGTTGTCGGGTACTAAATGCCCTGTGATTAAATGACTTTGATTGCAAAGTTTTGCGAAAAAGCAATGATGGTAGATTACTTCAGTGTCACAGATGGGAAAATGATTCAGAATCATATGTTGTTGGGGAACCAAATTTGGTTGCAAGGTTTTCTTTTTAAGCAGTTGATGCTCTTTAACTGTGAATAAAGCCACAGTGCATGAAACAGATCGTGACACTATCACTGAGATCCATTTTCAAGGCTACGCTATCAGGCCGTTAAAGGGGAAGTGAAGCAAATCTGTGATGTAAGGGAACTTCGTCTTTGGTGCTCTTTCACTGACCCTTTAGGGTAATCTCCTCATAGCCTTTAGGGCCTGGCTAACAGTTTGTACAGAATCTGAAAGATTGCTCTATTGTTCTGTTACTTTATGAGGGCTTTTCATGAGATTTCAGAATTTTA
Source organism: Dasyprocta punctata (assembly GCA_004363535.1). Taxonomy (NCBI): domain Eukaryota; kingdom Metazoa; phylum Chordata; class Mammalia; order Rodentia; family Dasyproctidae; genus Dasyprocta; species Dasyprocta punctata. The sequence goes on from RJWM01008723.1 coordinate 46,515, forward strand.
ATAGGGAGTAGATGAAAAAGGAATAAAGAGGATGAATTTCTAAATGGTGGCATCCTAGATGTTAAAGTGGATCAATGAGCGTGTCTTTTGGAGTAGGAAACCACACTACCAGAGGAGAATGACTGTATAGTAGAATTAAACAATTTCTATATATTTAACTAGTAAGTTGAATCAAGAACCTATAACTTAAAAGTTGTAGAAATATAGCAAAATTAATAAGCAAAATTTAAAATATGGATTTAAATGTTACAAAAGATTGCTATGTATTGGAATCAATATTTGGTATGTGGGAAAGAAAAGCAAGACTTAATTGTCCCATATGTAAAATAGGAATTCATGGATTATGGCTTATAAGAAAAAGTAAAGTTGTATAGGATTTGGTGGAGAAAGAATTAATGGGGTATTTTAATGTGAAATTTCTTGAAAGAAAGTTGGAGGTACTGTAATTTTCTATTATGGAATATTACTTAGCCTAGGATGTGCTACAATAATAGTTTAAACAGCCTAGCTTAGGAGTCAGATAGGTCCTATTTTCTTGCAACACTGTCAGTTATTTAATCTCTTTGAACCTCAATTTTCTCCTCTGTAAAACAGGAAGAGTAATATATAACTGAGTTATTTTAAAAATATTGTAATAAGTAACTTGAGATGCTGTTTTTAAAATATCTAGTAAATGGATACCTAAGAATTCAGTGATATTCTTTATGTATCTTTTATCATTTTAATAAACATTTTTTATAAACAATCCTGTCTAAATATAACAAAGTATTTATAGTTCCCAGATCAAAGTCATGTCTTCTAACAGTAAAAAGGTTGAAATCTAAAAAATGTGCACGTGGAGTTATAAAAAGAGAACTGTGCTTACAGTTGAACAGTTGTTACCCTCATTTCATTACACTATACTTTCACACTGAGTTAGGAAACAGGCATGTCAATCTGAAATGCCTAGGAGGGATAAATTATGTGGACCATAGTCAATAGACAAAACTGTTTATATTCCAAATCTGGATTCTCATGTCAACATATGCAGATATAGTATTTATATTTACGTACAAATATATATATATATGTTATACATTATATAATTATCTATACACTGACATATATTACTATATAATATGTGCCTATGTATTATGCATAACTGATGCATAAAACAAATATATAAAGCAAATAAATCTCACTAAGCATATTCTTATTAGCAGCAGGGTTTTATGAAGTGTTAAGAACTATAATGTTAACCTGTTTCCTGAATGGCAGCAACCCTTCTGGAACTTTGCCAAGGTACTGAGAGCTAAAATTCTACAATTGCAGTAAAGCAGGTGGAGCCTGGGGAAAAGCCTACATTTGACAGACTGAATTATTTGTAGATGGTCGTTAGTTGCAGTTAGTGAAATAAGTGCCAAGATAAAAGAGCCACTGACCAGAACTATCCTTGTAGATAGTTTGTAACTCTTTAAAGCTTGTGTTTCACATGGCCCAGCAAGGGGTTTAGAAAAAAGAGCCAAGTAAGTGAAGGCCTGACCAGGTAGCACCCAGAGGCTCTTTTGATGCATTTGAGATAGAGAATGATTGAAGAGTTTTGAGCTTGGTAGTGACATGATCTGATATGGTTTAGAACAGATGATAAGAAATAAGAACTGATACAGGCAGTATAGTCAGCAGGATCTTATTATCAAGGGAACAGTTACAGATCCTTAGCATTTGAGGCAGTAAGAGATCATGAATTTATTTGACGGTAGAGTCAATAAGACCTTAAAAATTGGATTAAATGTGAGAGGAGAAGAGAAATTTAGGATAACCACAACATTTCTGCCCTGAGTAACTTGACAAAGCATATTGACACTCGTTGAGCTGAGGATATCTGTAAAGAAGCAGAATTAGGGGACAGATTTTAGAGAATAAAATGTTTGGTACTAATTACATTTAAATTTGAGATGTTTATTAAAGTTTTAACTGGAAAGCCAAGGGCCAGTTGGTTAGAAAAATCTGGGACTTGAGACTGGAGATATAAATTTAAAATCATCAGTGAAACAAGCTATGAAATTGAGATCAAAGAATGAGAGATGTTCTTACCTTTGAGTCTTTATGTCCTGCTCTATTTAAGAAGCTGGGAAGCTGAAGATGGCCCTACTGAGAAGACTGGAAAAAAGTGGCCAGCAGAGAAGAGGAAGAATCAAGTTAGCGTTTCATCCTAGAAATCAAGTAAACAAATGTGCTTCCAAAATCAGAGTAAGATCAACTCTATCAGACACTGTTATTCAGAGGAAATAGAGACTGCAGCTGTGTGATTAGGCAAGTACAAATCACTGGTGGCCTTGTGATTTATTTATTTCATTGGAAGTCTAGAGCTAGGCTCACTCTTAACCTTTGCAGGATCCAGAAAAAAAGTACAATTTGAGAGGCCCACCAATTATCTAAATTTTTAAATCATACATCAAGATAGCAAAAAGCAGACATCTTGTGGTCACTGGAAGTAAATATGAGAGAAAAGTTGAGAAATAGAAACACTGACCTGATGAAGTCTAGCCTCCGAGCTAGCGCCTGCCAGCCTCTCCACCAGGCTTGGCAAGAGAGGAGAAGGAGCAGTTCCCACCCTCCCATCACCATACCAGGAAAAGCAGTGCAGCCCGGCGACCTGCTGTAGATACAGATGGACCTACCCCACTCTCCTGAGTGTGCGTGCATTGTTAACCGCTGTTTCCGTGGGACAATACATAGGCTGCTTGCCTTTTGGGGTGCTGGGTGCTTGCAAGAGTTTTCTGGGAATAGAGCTGGCTTGGAGTCCGTAAGATAGAAGGAGCCATGAGACTGTGGAGAAGAGCCAGGTGCTGTCTCATCCTCAGAGATAAAGGAATGAGCTCCTAATCATTTTGGGGTAGTCTGGATTTCACACTTTGAGGTTTTCTGTTATTTGCTGTTGAGTAAGTTCTACCTGATGCATAAGCATTCGATAAGTACTCTTTACATGCCTATCTGAAGAAAATGAGAAAATGGCGTAATGTAATTTGATACGACATATTATATAGCCATTAGTAATGGTGAATCAAAGCTATAAAATGATGTGTTTAGTATGATTTAATGTATGTCCGTGTGAATATCTGTATATATGTATATATTTAGGACATTGTGAATATATGTGCATGCATACTTAGAGAAATATCTGAAAGATAAGTTTACAAGATGAAAATCACGTTAATGTCTGGGTAATACGATTTTCCAGATGACCTATTGTCTTACCTTTTTTGGTTTTATGCTTTAAATGGTTATACATTATTTTGAGGATCATGAAAATAGAAGTTTTAGATGGGAAAACAAATGGCATATGGGTGTTTATTATTAATGTGCAAAGCCTATCATGTATGACTGTTCCACATATGAAAGCCAAATCAACAGGTTTTTCTTGACATTTTTGTTGGAAAAAAATTTGGAAGTACATGTTTTTAGTTTTATGCTTTTTAACCAAGCTTAAACTATTGATTATAACCTAAGGTAACCTTTCTCAACCTTTTTTTCATTACTTTTCCCAAGAACATTTTTTGTTAATTTCCACAAAATTTTAACACTTACTATATACTATATTGTACCTCTGTATTTTTTTCCTTTCCAAGGCCACAGACTATTGTAAAACATGGCATGGTTTGTATCCTGAGAGCCTTTTTGGGGATGAAGTTGATCCTGCTGAGAAGGCATGACACCAGTCACGAACATTTCAGGGCCTTGCTAATAAGGACTGTGCTCTTTAAAGATAAGCATACTTCCTTTTCAACCCCCGAATAGGTATCTTCATTCCTTTTCATCCACTACAATACTTTGCTCCTGGAAAAGACATGAATGTATTGTGTGATTAAACACAAGAGTTATTTCAGTCTTAATCTAAGAAGCAGAAGAACATAGTTTCTTGTGTCACCACCAGCTCCCTCCAAACTTCAGCTTCTTCAGCTTGCAGAAGACAAGCTTCTTTTAAGGCCCCAAGTATTGCTCTAAGGCTCCTTTCCAAATTTCTGCTCAAATCTCAGCTCATTTTGGGTTATCTTTACCATTGTTTATGCAGTGCTGCAGGAAGTTATCACTTGATCCACAAATCTATGGAGACTGGTGCTTGCCAGGGCCACTTCCCATGATGGTTCTTGACTCCTTTGCTGTCTGCATCCTGCTGCCCCTTAGTAGCCCCTTTATAGTGCTGCCTTTCTCTGTTCCCAGACCTTAATTCCAGTGTCCAAATGACACTGAGTTTGGGTTTTAACTCAGCTTTCTAAAGGCTGAGACAGCCCCCAGGGATTAAAATGGAGACAGAAATTAACACGGCTCAGTCCCAGGATCCCTACTGGCCATGACTCCTGTGAGTCCCTGCACACTGCCAGCAGGCAGTCACTTCCCCAAATCAGAGCTCCCTTTGGATATCGTCTTCTTTCTCTTCCTCTTTGGGTCACACTGGAGCCACAAACTTTTCTGCCTTCTCCCTAATCCAAAGGAAGGAAAACATCAATATAAAGTCAAGTAAACCAGAACAAACAACACTATGTTTGTCCTTAGGCCATTAGGCTCAACTAAAAACTGCCTTTTATATCTTGATTCCCATAGATGAGGGACTTAGTGTGAAACATCTGCATTTAGATACTGCATCACTATTGAGTTTTCCTGTAAACAAAGTCTACTTCTGCATTTCTTCCATTCTTTGTTCACTTATTAAATATTTATTGAGTGTTGACTTTGTGCCAGGTACTCTACAAGTATTTGGGATACAGTGGTAAATAACACAGATATTTCTACTATCCTCACAAAACTTATAAATTCTTACAAATAATTTGTCCCTTCCAAACAAATTAGAGTCTGCTCCAAGAATCAAATTCAATTTTTATTTAAAATTTCAGATACTTACTCATCTTCACCATTCAGGCCAGAATACCATCCCTTGCAATAGAAAATTTTTCTTTGTTACTTACATTAGTAGTGAAGACTGCTTGTGGGATTAATCTCTAATTTTGCAAATCACAATCTACTTAGTCTAAGTGTTTTTCCAACTCTGTGGCACAGAATAGATTGCACTGGGAACAATTGAAAACTGATACACACAAGCACATATACAAAGACACAACACACACACAGGATATCATGCACACTGAACACACAAATATACATCACAGCACAGAAATACAATACACACCACACATGCACACACACACACACACACACACACACAGCCCTAAAGCATATAGCCAAAAATTCAGAGGCAGTGTTAAACATTAGGTGAGGAAATCAAAGAATCTGTCATTTTAAAAAAGTGATGGAAAATTCTAATCAACCAACAGATTTGAATACTAATCCAGTCATAAGATCAGGTGATTGAGAACCTGGAGAATGTGTGTATTTTCATGACAATCTACAGGACATGAAGAATCAATGCCCCTTTGAGATTCCATCTTCCATAATTGTACTACCTTCCTATGCTGGCCCATGGTTTAGGTATAACTGCTATTGTTTTTCCAAGTAGAAAATTTTTCCTGTCTTCCTCAAACCTTACGCACATGGACCAAGATGGCATTAACAGTCCTTTCACAGAAGGCATAGGAAAATATTACACATGGTACAACATGAGAATTTCAAAAGTTATGATTACATCTAAGTTGCTTATTCCTACAATTACTAGATTGTAAACTCTTATAACCTCCTCCTTCAAATCTCTACTTGGTGTATCTCCACCATCTTTGGAAAGGTCACTTCTGGCCACTCACAGAAAATGTTCCAGCATCAATACTTTCTCTTTGTCAAGCAAATTCCAGGGATTTTGAATTTGTCTGGATTCTAATTAGTCTTGCCTCCACCCAGGCTCAAATCCCAAAAGAAGAATAGATGGTTGGATTCAGGTTCTTGTTCAGTCTCCAGCAAGAGCCTAAAAAGCAAGCGTACACTGCCAAAACTGGTGCTTTATTTATTTTATTTTTTATTTTTTTCTTGCCTCAGAGACAACATATTAAGAAAGTGCAGTCCTCTTGTATACATGCCTTGGATAGAATTTCTGTCCTAAAAATAACCCTGGCATGATTGGGCTCTGGAGCATCTGATTCCTTTTTGGGCCTGGTTTATTTCAGAAATCACCTCATTAGCTTCACATGGCTCTATCTTAACCATTCCAATGATGGCACCAGCTGCACTTAAATTACTTTTATACTTTTCTAATTAAGATGCTTTAAATGACAAAATATTTCACTGTATGGAAGGTAATATCACAGATGGTTATATTCTACCACCTAGATCTAACACTTTTTGTTTGTTCTTTTTAATGAAAGATTATAGACATTGCTAAAGAAAACTCTATCCTTTAACCTTTTCTACTCCCAGCAATAACTGCCATTCCAAATATGTCATGTATACGTAGTTTGTTCTGTCACTATATGCGTTTGTATTCGTAGAAATCACATAAATTTAATCTCATGTTTTAAAGTTTATAGAAGTCAATGAATCAAAATTAAAATACATTAGATCTTCATGAATTATGATGGATACATTTTTAAAACAAAATGTTAAATTAAGATGTAAACCTTTCCTTATTAGAAGAAGCATGGACAGTGATGTTTACTTTTTCCATCATATAGTACATCATATATCCATTTCAATGTGTCCAGACTATGTTAATACTTCCAGTTTTTTAAATAAAGACACACATGATAGTAGATTTGTTTTTAAATTTTTAAAGATGTGAGAGGGAAAGTCTATTTTAAAGAAACTATTTGAAAAGTATACTTTGTCCTTGCTATCAAAAGACTGATGACATGGTCAAAATATGATGACGGTTGTGGACACTGTGGGGGGAAATTGTCTCAGGAGTTAGCAAATACACATTGAATATGGAAAATCCAAAATGAACATTTAGAAAAACCCATCATCATGCAGCAGTTTGTAGTTGCTTCATGATCTTATTAAGCAAAACATGAAACAGAATGAATTAGCACATTGAAGTCTTCACTTTACCACTGGGAAAATTTTACTAGTGTTGGTCATATGATCATCTTGGTAATCTAAAATGTAGATAAAAGGCTGTAGCAAAACTTTGAAAGAATCTGTATGGGAAGGAAGAAAGACAAGACTAGTGAGTTGAATTGATTCTGCTTCCTCTTTATTTTTTTTTAATTTCAAAATTTGTGTACATTTTTTACTTGAAGTGAAAAAGATAAAATCATGAATAGAAAAGAAATTGTGTATAAAGTTTTTACTCTAAAATAATTACTAAATAACCACTATCCATGGCTTTCAAGTGATGTATCATGTCCTTTTGTCTACATAATTTCTTTCACAGCTTTAAACTTATAAAATACATAGTTATTAGAAATACACAACTATTATATGTATAATTGTTCCTTTCAAGTACCAGGCACATACACACATTAAGAAGTCTCTAATTCTGAGACCTGGAGGTTTAACTCAGTGGTAAACTACCTACCTAGTATGTGCAATGCCTGAGTTTGATTCCCAGCATTTCAGAAAGAAAAAGCAGTCTCCCCTTCTCCAGTACCACTTCCTATAAAATTTGACTTTATTGTTTCAAACAGTGCTTACGATGTATTTTTCTAGGCATTTTCTATGTTAGCATTTTTAAAACAATGGTTATACTATTATGCTCTTCTCTTTGTTCACTTAATAATTATGGTAGATTGTTACACTGGTGATTACCAATAACCCTACCTACTGAACTTGACCCTCTTTTGAAGTCATCTTCCACAATACCTGAACCAGAACCTGTGTCTTACTTTGCCCACTAGACATCAAGAGGAATCAAATGTGATCATTATGTATATCTAAAATGTACCAATAAAATTAACAACAGCAAAAATCATTTTGCACACTGGGCCTTGTCTTAGGTTCACTCCCTCTTGGTGCCTAGCTGCTATGAAGAGAAGGTGCGTGGAAGGGACCTGAGGTTGTCCCAGGTGATAGCCTATTGATCCATATGAGATATTTTTGGATGTTCCAGCCCCAGAGTCAGCTGCTTGCTAAGTAAAGCATATGAGTGACCCTGGCCAGCACTTCAAGAAGCAGATAAACATCTGCTTAGTCAATCCTTAGGATCCTGACACAGAATAAGTGTTTTAAATGTTAATGCTTAATTATGTAGCAATCATTAACTGAAAGAAAAATATTATCAGTTCATTTTTATCTACCTTATTCTTTCTGTTTGCTGATTAGTGTTCAGTTATGTGACTATGCAAGCATTTATTTGATTAATCACTACCCAGTGGATGTTTAGCTTATTTGCATCAATTACATTGAAATAGGTCTCATATTTAACACTACCTTTATAATATATCTTGATAAACAAGTGTTCACTTATACCTCTGAATATTTCCTTGGTGTAAACTTTTAGATATTTTTGAATCAGAGACTATGCAGTTTTTAAGGTTACTGATAATAGATAGTGCCAACTTACACCCCTCCCCACCAGAAGTAAGATACTTTTATTTTCCAGAATGGGCATACTGAAGATAAGAAAGAACATATTTAAGCATTGCTAGTCAGCTTAGACTCTGGCCTGTTTACCTTAGCTAATCATTTACATTGAGAAGATGGAACATAATAATGGAGAAAAAGGCAAATGTTTAAAAATATCTGCTACAGTAAGGATCCACCCAGAATCAAGCATTATTGAAGCTGAAATTTATGTGACAATATCCATTAAAAAAATGGAAAGAGACACTGTCAATTTGTATCCTTTTTGAAGGGAATTTTTCTTTTCTTTTCTTTTTCTTTCTTTTTTTTCTTTTCTTTTTTTTTCTTTCTTTTTTTTTTCTTTTTGCATCTTCCTGACCCTGCATCTTGCAGAAGTTATTCCCTCTGCCAAGAATGTCACTGCCACTGTCTCCTTGTACTGCATTCATTATGAAAAGCCCAATTTGAAGACCCCTCTTGAAGGGAATTTTTCAACATCTTAAGTCAAATGTACATGTGCCGTTTGACTCAGAAATATGACTACTATGTAGCCTACAAAAACTCTTGTATGTGGACAAAGGTAGAACACTGTAGACTATTGTTCTTTGTAATGGCAAAGTAATTCTTTGTCAATGGAAAAATGTTTATATACTGATGGAATAATACTGATGGAATAGTTAATACAGAATCTCACAAACTGATGGGAGAGAAAAAAGAAAAGACAGAAAAAGCAGGCTGTAGATGGCTTCCTACTGGGTGAACCCATTTACATTTAGTTTTGAAACATGGGAAGTCCATGATGTGTGTTGTTGGGGAATGCATACAGCATGAAGCAGAAGTACAAAAATGCACAGAAATAAACATGGAATCCACAATGGTTATGCTATTAGAAAGTGAGGGGGATGTGATCAGCAATCTACTTGCAGAAGTTTCCATAGTTTTGATGTGGTAGTTCTTAATTTGGGAGATGGATATGTGGCTATTTATTATATTTTTACATACATTTTAATGTATCTTAAATATTTATATATTTTTAAAAATTTTGTTTCATTTTTTATTTTATTAGTACATATTTGTAATCCATAGTGATTACATTCATCATGGGGAGTATTACATGTGCACGACACAGCTTAATTCTTTTGTTTTCATGGCCTTCTCCTTGCTTTCCCTCCATCTCTTGATCCCCTGCCCTTTTGTGAAAGACCTATCTCGCCCTCTTCCCTATTATCTTTCATTTTGCTCTATAATTTATTTATATTTTGGGTTTTTCAGGAAAGAGAAAACATGCAATATTAAAGCTTGTGTTTCTGATTTACTTCACTTAGAATTATGATCTCAAGGTACATTCTTTGTCCAACAAATGACTCATGTTTATCCTGCTTTATGGCAGAATAGTAGACCGTTGCATATGAATACCATGTTTTCTTTTCTCATTCATCTGCTAATATACATAGGGTGGGCAGATAATGGGAAGGTGACAAGTGTCTCTTCTTGGTCTTGAGATGGGAAAATAAAAGTGATGACTGGGGAATCCCCTGCCATACAGATGATCAGTTCTTTGGTGTTTGGTCTCTGCTGACTGGTGGTGGAATCCCCAGTAGTTTGGAAATATTTAGGACATTAAGAAAGTTTTCCAGTGGATAGGGCCTTTTCTCACTTCCTTTAAAGAACTTCCTGAGGTTTTTGTATCATTATAGTGTATTTGTAGCTCTTTTGGGAAATATTGTCATGGTTTATGTCTCTACCAGCTGAAGATCAATTCTTGGCAGAAATCAGTGCAGTGCAATGAACAGGGCATGAATTATAAAGCTATATCATCATAGAACTGATCTTGGTTTCTTGTCCTACTTGGGCAAGAGTTAAATTACTCATCTTTTCTGATTTGTTGTAAAAAACACGTGCAGTGTATTACATAATGTGCCTGTCACACAGCGTCTCAATAACCTCTTATATTTCCCTTTCTATAATTTCCATATTCTTTTAATAATATCTGTAATCATAAAATTAAGTGATCGTATTTCACAACCAGATTGAAAGACATATGTTGAAACTAAATCAAGTGTTGGCAGGATAGTTGTTTTTTCCTGGCTAAAGATTAACATAGTGTGCTGAAAAAGCCAATTAGGCCAATTAGGACAGAAGACTCTTGGGTCTTGAGTGAGCTGTTAACTTGTGAAGTCAGAGAACTTTCCCCTCATAAGGAATTGCACAGTGGAGTGGTCTTCATTTATACTGGAACAAAAATGAGTGTACGTCTTGGTATTTGTGCCTTTTATTTGCAAATTGGTGTTTATGGTGAAGGTTCTCTTTTCTGAGAACATTTAAATTCATCGAAAGTTTATAGTTTCAGTGGTCTTTAGAAATTATTTTCAAAGTCTATCACGGCTACTGTTCCTGGCCTCTCTCCACACTGTCAGGACCCGCTAGGGGGAGTGTGATACCTGGCACTGCTCCACAAAGAGACTTCACTGGTTATTTGCCAACAATCTCCTTTTCCTGTCTTTTCTCCTAACTACAAAACCCAAGGAGACTTCTTTTTCTAGTCATCTCACTCTATCAGTCTTCTGCTTCAGTCAGCAACGCTGTTAAGACTTTAGAAAGAAAACTTAGGAATTTAGAAGCCTCCTCAGCTTCTGCACCTGTTTGGCCCCTGTGTTTCATCCTTCAGTGCTGCTGTTTTGCTTTTATCCCCCTTATAAAAGTGAGTTTAATTAGTTCTCTCTTAATGTAAGTACTAGATAAGTAGTTTAATAAAACATGAAGAAGGTTAAGCTCCTTTTGTCTTGACAAATCTGAATGGTAATGAGTTGAATTAATTGGCTTTTTACATTTGCAGTGAATTTAACAGAACTATTGCAGCACAAAAGCACTCTGCAAACTGAGACAGGGCAGAGAGCAGATGAGAGTACTGATGAAAAGACATCATTTGGATAAGCACAGACTTATAAACTCAGGAAATATATACTAATAACTTATAGCACACACTTTTTTCCATTTCTGTATCCTCTGGTTGGAATATCGTTTTGATCTAGGTGTTTTGTTCTTCCTTGTTATTCTTTACATGTTATTTAATGAACTGTGTCTTCCATTACGGTAAAAATTCCAGAAAAGGAAACTAATCATCAGATGAAATTAAAGTACAATGGAAAGAGGTAATGACTGGTGGTTCATTTAGCAAGGCATGACTTAAAGTTTCACATATTTACATTAAAAAGCAATCATCCCTACATAAATGCATTTTAAAAAATGAAGATAACTGTATTAAGCACATTAGAGGAAATAATAAATAAATCTATATAAAATTTATCTTTTCTCATAGTAAATGTCAAAGAAGTGTTTCCTTGATAATCTGAGGTAATATCTATGAATATAAATCTCTTTGCAGATGTTTCTGTAGAGCAGTGATGTGCATGAGCTAGGATGTTTAAACTCATGTCTCATTTTTAGAGGACCTCTCTTTCTTTGCTTTTTACATGGACAGCTTATTTTATAAATTCTTCGCACCTTTAACCACCTGAAAGTGACACATTTTCGCAGTCTGCAGAGATTAAAATGAGATGTATAACATGTCTGGCAAATGTTCCTAGTACATGAAAGGGATTCAGTAAATCTTAACTGATGAGAAAGTTGTATATGATCAGTTCTATAGTAAAAATTAGAAGATTGATTTTGAGAGGCCTTATAAAAGTGAAATATGTGTTTTATTCATGGGTTTTTGTATATGTGTTTTGTTTTGTTTTGTTCTGTTTAGTTACTGACTTCTTCAGTTGGTAATCAGGTGAAGGACAGGGGAAATACTTCCATAGGAAATCATGACAAAATTTTCAAAGTAGTTTTTCCTAAATTACATAAACCTCTGTATCAACCCTAGATAAATACTCTGCCTTTGTAAAACTAACTGTTACTGTGACCTCCCCCCATTAAAGAAAGAAGTGCATGGTTCAGATGGAGCAATCTTGGGATAAATTAGATTTTGATTGTAGTTCAAGGAAAAAGGAAAAATTCCTTGCCTTAATGAGAGACTTAGAGTGCAGAATCTACAATTAGATTTTTGGAGCTTTTGTTTTAGATTTTTAAGAATTGGAATTTCATTTAACTTAAGCAGTTGTGGGGTAGAAGATAATCATCTCCCAGAAAATGAGAATAACCAATGTATCTCACAGTAAGGGGATGAATAAAGAAGGCATGATTCAAATACACATATGAAATATTACATAGCCATTAAAATCAATATTAGACTAATATTTATTAAATGCAAAGTGCTTATGATGAAATAAAATGTAAAAACCTAGTGTTATGGTTGATACAGTGTGTCAACTTGAGAAGTTTAGACGTTTACCTGAGAGACTCAGCAGAGGGCCAGTGTTCTTACTTTTTAAATAACCTCATCCTGTGCAAAGGAAGGCAAGGATGTTTGTGAAGCTACATCCACTTTGGTGGGAGGTGTCCTGTGTACTATATAAGAGAGGAGAAGAAGCTTGCTCTTGCCCCTTTTGGCTCTGGCTGCCTTTGCTTGCTGCTGCCTTGAAGTGTCGCCCCAGTGCCATGCCACCCTGCCTTGGAGCCAGCTGATTATGGACTGAAACCTCCAGAAACTGTAAGATAAATAAACCTTTCCTTCCCTAATTTTGGTGTTGGGTGTTTTGTCTCAGCAATGAATGAAAAGTAACGAAAACACCTAGGAAAAGCATGGATTTAGATATCAGTTTAGTAAAATAAAATGTATGTCTGCATAGAAAAATAAAAGTAAAACAAAACAATACTCTATAGTGGCATTACTGGAGACTTCAATAGTTTCATAATACTCATTTTCATTTTCTTAATTTTCCAGTATAAATATTATGTATGCAATGTCTGTCTAGTACATGTATCCTAATATCTCTATATAGCTAATAGTTAACATATATATTAAAACATATATATATATATAAACATATGTATATGTATATATATGAAGGGTTATTATATATATATATATATAAAATACCGAAGAGCTACTTTGTATATATAATTATATGTATATATATATATATATATATATTACCAAAGGGTTACTCTATATATAATTATTTTATATATATATTTATATATATATATATAAAAACAAAGGGTTACTTTATATATAATTTATATATATATAATTTATACATATATATATATTATTGAATGGCTACTTTAAAGAAATAGGCAGCTGTCATACACAAAGAACTATTACCACTACTAACACATACATAAACTAATTCTTGTTCTTAGTGCGTTGCCTATATTAACACCCAATCTTCCTAACAGCACACTGGAAGTAGCCTTACCTACAGAGCTCTGCTCACTCTTTACCAGGGCAACTTTTTGGGATTGTATTTGCAGTTAAAACCTTGGGAGATGAGTCAGGATCTCCCTATGGGACAAAAGGAAGGCTTGTTTTAAGGCTGCTGTCAAGCACCGACTCGCCCAGGCCGTTTCCACCTCTGGGACACAGCATGCCATGTGCAGGCATCTCCCCCAGCAAGCCAGCAGCAATATGTTCTTTTGGTTTATGGTTCCCTGGAATTATGTAGCAGTTCTGCCAATTTTTTTTAACACCTATATTATCATCTAATACAAAGGCTCTGTCTTTGTGAAGACTTTTATTTTTGATTTTTAATGAATAACATAATTTAAAATTTTATCACCTTAACCATTTCTGAGTGTACACTTCAGTAGTTTTATCTTCATATTTCTGTGCAAAATTGCATCTTGGAAAACCAAACCTGTTAAACATGCCCCTATTTCCTTCTCCACAGTCCCTGGCAGCCACTATTCTATTGTTTGTTTCTATGGATTTGATTACTTTAGGTATCTCATCTAAGTGAAATCATACAGTATTTGTGTTTTCATGATGGCTTTTTACTTAGCATAATGTTTTTAAGGTTCATCCATGATGTAGCGTGTTGTTCTTTTAAGGCTGAATAATATGATGTTCTGTGTATAAACCATATTTTGTTTGTCCATTTGTCCACTGATGGGCACTTGGGTTGCTTCCAGCACTTGGCTATTGTGGCCTGGGTGTCTGTAAGGCCTTTTAAAATTCCTGTTCTACTTTCTCCTTAGGGGGTTAATTCATGCCACTCTTACAGGAATGCAGGTTCCTCCTCTGCTTTAGTTTGACTCTGTTCACTCAGTGGCAGACAAATAACTTTAAGGAGAGGCATGTATGAATTTGAGCACTGTTTGTATTGTAATTCACATATGCATTCACACCCATCTTATGGAGAGTCAACTGGTTGTAAGATTCTGGAAAAGAATATTGTTTAAACTACATGAAGGCCAGCCTCCATTTTTTTCAAGTTTATTGAAATTCAGCGCTAGTTTTCATCAGAAAAATAGAAGTGAGCAACTGAAAATTGTGAGGTGAGTTGTGAACCAGATGGTCTTCTAAGGAAGACAAATGTTTAGAACCATCTGCCACAATTACTTCTGCATTTTGCATGCTAAAATAAAACATCTGATGTGTGAAACTGTGTTTATGTTTAAAATGTTTACTTAACAAATTTCATGTTTTTGTTCAGGTTAACTGCCCTCATGGATTTCTGAACAAAATACATGGTTAAGCCATATCATTTTTAGCTAATAAACTAATTTCTAGAAGTACCTTACCTAAGAAGTACAAACCCTATGCATGGGAAGCCATAACCACTTTCATGGGAGAGAAAGATTTTTATAGTCTTTTTAATTCTAATGAGTGTTTCTGTAAATTTTAACAGTTATTTGAAAATTCTATAAAGTGTAGTTCCCTATCTTGCTTTCAGAAGCTGACTTTAGTCTTGATATTGCACAATATAAAAGTTTTATAAAAAGGAGAGAAACAACAATTATATTACTTGAATTAGCAGATAGTTTTAGTTCATAAGACTTAGGTAAGTGTATATATACAAACTTTGGTCACCAGTATGTTAAGTATTACTTAATTTGTAATAGGAGGATTTGATTAAAGGAAAAGGGTTAATGATACATAGGAAATGGATTTATAACATCTACTTTATATCTAGGGACTAAATCATGCAACATACAATATAAGCATTATATAACCTAGAAGGCATTCAACATTGCAGAAAACCTTCTGGTATAACGCTATTTCACTTTTTCCAACCAGGTGACTGTTTTCTCTTTGTAGGTAATTTGTTTGATCTAACCTTCACAATTTATAGGGGATTTTGTATATTATAAAAATCAGACTCTGTATGAAAGTGTATTAGTCCTCCAGAGTACAAAATAGTTCTTGTAAGATACAAGCTCTGTGAGGTCTGCCCAAATATAGAGCCCCTTAGTCTGAATATCAAATGAAATTTCTTCTTTCCTGAAATATTCATCTACAGTGTGATATTCAGAATTAAAAAGCAAGCGTATGACAAATTTTCATACCTTTTGGAAAGATAAAAAAATTCAGTATGGTGAATTGAAGATAATATTTGCTAAATTTTGTAACTTTCAATTTTAACATAATGGTATAAACTCATATCAAAACTGAATTTAAAATCCAGGTGGCCTATGTGAGCAAATTAGGACCTTCCACCAGCAAACACATGCTAAGGCTTCAACCATGTCTTCATCAGGAGAGTGTGTCTCTGTCTGGCACCCATTAAATGCCTGCTTGCAAAAGAGAATATTTATAGAAAAAAATTCTTGGCATAAGCAGCTATTTTAAAGTTAAGCTCCATGAAAACAGAGACTTTTTATGAGTTGCTCAAAGTTCTATCCCCAGAAACTAGAACATTATTTGCTCACAAAGTATCTGAATACAAAGAAATCAGTGCATATATTGCTCCTTGTGTAGAGCTCATTTCTGGGATAGTCATGATCCAATCCTCTTGTTTTTAGTTCCCATACAACTCCCAGATTTGTTCATATTGCATTTTCATCACTACCAATGGAAATATCTTCTTTACTTGTCCTTACATACATGCTGGTCCCCTCTTTGGAAGTCAGATCTCAAAGATATCTGTGTTGTGATCTGCAGAACCTGGAAATATGTTAGGTTATATGGCAAAGAAGTAAGGTTGCGGATGAATTTAAGATTTCTAATCAGTGGAATTCAAGATGGAGGAGATTATTCTGGATCATCTAGTCAGGCCTAATGTAATCACAAAAGCCTTGTAGAAGAGGAATGGAGAAGAGTATTGGAGTATTGTGACATAAGACTTAGGGAATAAGTGATGCTTTTGACAGAGGGAACCAGGATCACGGAACAGAATATGTACAGCCTCTTAAAGCTAAAAATAATAATAATAAAAAAAAGGAAGAACGGGGTTTCTATCCAAGAGACTGAAGAAAAAATGTCTCCATCAGCGACTTGATTTAGCCCAGTGAGGCCCATTATAAACTTATAAACAAGAGAATCTTAAGATAATAAAGGCATATGGTTTAAGCCATTACATTTGTGGTAGTTTATACAGCAGCCATAGAACACTAACATATCCTCCAGATAGACTTCATGAACGGTAGCTCCCTACCCTGAACCTCTTGGCATAACATCTGGACATTTGTTCTTCCTCTTACAATGGAGACAGTGTTCCTTCATGAGCTCTATCTGAACTGACCTTCCTTAGCTCCATGGTCTTCTTCCCAGTTCAGCCTCAAGCTTTGTCTGTATTTCAGCCACGGTAGCCTTCCTGATGTCCTATGGTCTCTTCTAACACAGGGTCTTTTTTCCCTTCCTTCTTCAGTCAGTTGGTTCCTGCTCATCCTTAACTTTCTCAAGGAGGTGCCGTCAACTCCATAATCAGGTAAATTTCCAGTTAGAAGATGTAAACATGGGTAGTGGGCCTTTTTGTTGTCAAAGGCATGATTTCACTTTTGTTCGTGTGCAATCTTTCCTCTTTTTCTCATCATAGTTCACATACTTAGCACATATCAGTTACTCTGTAAATACTTCTGGATGAATGAATGAAAGAGTGAATGAATGAGTGGAGCTGGATCTCCAGTAGATTAGGTTCCAGTAGATTGTTTTGGGTTTGCTCGTTAAAGCATCACTCTCACGGAGAAGCATATTGTTATTCTCTTATCAAAGGATACTGTAGAAAACAACCCCATAAAATCTGTAAACTGTGTTTCCTGTAGGGCTTTTGGTGAGATTTTTTTCCATTATGTTATTCAGTTTTCTTTATACTGAGTAATGAAAATAATTTATTTTTCATCCTGTTTTGGAATAACTTTGCTTTCCCAGAGTAATCTGTTTTTGTTTGGTAGTGGACACTAGGGGAGCTGCCCAAATCCATGACCTTTAGGACCAAAGCACACATAACCCAGTTCCTGGGATAATTGACAGCTGATGACTTGCAGCTAAAGTCCCCTCCGCCCCTTCCTGGCCCTCTGCTGAAGAGAGACACCTGGCCAACACCATTTCACTCCCAGGAATAGCCTGCATTCCTGATGGCCCAATCTGAGTGGTAGGGTGCAGGATATAAATACTTGTATTATCCAATTGAAACAACTCTGCAGAGTCACCCCACTTCAGCTCTGCTGGGAGGAGAGTTTTGTTTTATGACCTCATAGCCCGACTCCTCTCTGCCCCTCTGGTTTTCTTCACCCCCCCCAACCCCCTTCCTGGTCTCCCTGTTGCTATCCAGACAGCACACACCAGGAAACTTCCCTAGTACAATTCTCTGTTTCTAAGTTTCCTTCCTGGACTACATGCATGTGACTCATGACCCCATCTTTCTTCAAAACAGGAATTGTATTATCATACACCCTCTTAACTTCACCTGAAAGCTAAGAAACGCAGCTAAAGGAGTTCAGGTTGCTCACAAATCTGTATTTGTAGATTCTATCTAGAATGTCTATTTGCATGCCTGGCTGTCTAAATGCTCTCTTTCATATTATAACATAATTTTATTGATCATATTCTGACTTTTATGTGCCTCAACTTCTTCCCAAAGCAAGGCAGGACTTCGGTGAGCGAACACAACATATACGTAGGAATATACTGTTTGGAAGAGAAAGTAAACTACTAAGTACAAAGATTAAAATTTACTAAGGGCATGTCGAAATTCTTTACACTAAGAGGAGACACATGTGCCTTAGTATTGAGAATCTCAATTGTTCTGCCATTGGGGTACAGTTATGACTTCTTCGAGTAATAACCAGACAGAAAAATGGTATAATTGTACTTGTCTTTTCCTTTAAATTTACTTTCTGACTAAGAAGCAAGTGGGACAAGAAAAAAGCTAGCTGCAAAATGGGAAATTCAAGAGGCAGATGATCCATGGATCAGTCAGTCTTCCACATCGTTCCCCTCTTAGACAGTTGTCAGAAATCACCTCCATCATGATGACTTGACTCTCCATCACTTTAAACCATCATCTCCTGAGAAATGATGCAGTGTTCAGAGTTAAACTGCTCCTACAAAGTGGGTATGACTCTTCTTCTCAGTTCCTCTATTTTTAAACCCTCATTGCAACTGAAGTTACCAGACACAAAAATTGCATTTGAATTAGATAGATACTATTTCAGTTGTTCACTTTTTTCCCTGAGTCTTGAGGGTTTATCATTTTTGGCAAGCAGTAAACAATGGTTTTGACACTGTGTTTTTGCTGGGCTAAGTGAATTACATAGTTTGCTAACATTCCCGAAGAACTGTTTCTTGATCCCACAGCAAAGACAGCTATGTTTTCTGATTTTTGTTTCCTCATTTGAAATTATATTTAAAAAACAAAATCAGAAACATGAGCTTCCTTGATAATGGAGAGGGAAATGCCAGGAACTCCTCTTTTTTTACAGTTAAGATCATTTTTGAGAACACTAAATCCCTTGATAAGAGAATCCTTTACATAACTAAAGGCGTAATCTGTGCATTTCTCATCTAAAGAAAACTACTTCTTACAGCCAAGAGTCCCTATATAATATTTAATGTAGACTAAAGAGACTGTTAAAATCATATTTACCTGGGTAATTTCTTAATGTCCTAGTGGAGAAAAGGATGAAATGATTCTAGACATTCATTAGACTATTTGTTAACTTGCTTGTTTGCTATTATATATTATAAATATGAATTAAAATCTTTTGATAAAAGAATCAGAAAATATAGTTAACATTTGTTTTAATGTCAGTCAGCAACTTATATATCCATATTTGTCTTTCAAATAGAACTGAGCTAATATAAGCTAGCAAAAAAGGCTAAATTATATTTTAAAAATTACTCTTAAAATGCAGTTTATTCTGATAACCATACTAAGGAATGTGGCTTCTTTTAGAAGTAAAGGATTTTTTTAAACAAACTTGGGTGATTAAGATAGTTGCTTAGCAAAGTTAAGGTGGTATTCAGAAACATAACTTGCAAAAATAAATCCTGACATAACAACATCATGCTATGCCTTAGAAGATAGTAGGAAAAATGATAGTATAAAGGTTTTGACTTTCTTAACCTAATGTCTTTAAAAAACACTATCCCCCAATTTGCCTATATTATAAAATCACTAGTATACTCAGTAATAGAGGATGGAAAACAAAAAAGGAAAAGACTTTGAAAAGAACCTAGAAGAAAGTCATTAGGACATGATATGATTTCTATGTTTAAAAATGCCTTCAATCAATTTAGGGGTTCTGGCATTAACTTAGTCAAATGTCACAATTTAAATATTCCATAAGATTGCCCTCATTTTACACATAAACCATAAGTTCAAGGGATCCCAAGATAGTCTCACTTTTACCATTTTTCTATAAATTCAGAGTTTTTCACTCTGCTGTCAAATATGAAATTTGCTAAAATAATTTGAGGAAGTCAAGAAAGCACTATACTTATATTTATACTTTTATTATTGTAAAAGGATACAAATCAAAACCAGTCAAAGGAAAAGATACACAGGGCAAGACCCTGGAGGGTTCCAGACACAAGGCTTAGGGTTTTCTCTCCCTGGGAGGTCAGGATATAACACCTTCCAAGTATATCTATGTGTGACACTCCACAGTGCTAACCAGAAGGCTCATTCGAACTTTGGTGTTTGAAGTTTTATTGCAGTCTTATTGCATACACTTGATTGATTCATTTATTGACCCTATTGTTGAACTCATCCTCCAGCCCCTCACTTCTCCCCAGAGATTGGGATGATATCATCTAGTTCAAAGCTACAACCCTCTAATCACATGATTGGCCTTTCTACCTGGGTAGACCCAAATTTTGCATCATCTCATTGGCATAAACTATCAAAGAGCCTATTCTGAGTCACATCATAAACAGGTCTGGTGCCAGACATTCTTACCACTTTTGAAATTTTAAGAGTTTAGAAGATACCTTTCAGAGACCAAGGACTAAGGAAAGCCAAATCCTTCATTATGTAAAAGGGAAACAAAATATGACAGAGTTGCTTCATAAATAAAAGTTTAGTAGCCTCATAAATAAAAGAAATTTTACATAGTATTTAAATTTTGAATTGTTTTTCAATTATAATTGCATAAATTATTCTGGGGCACAAATGCTGTATGTGTTTAATGAGTCAAACCTCAAGGCAAATACATTGCTAAGCATTCAATGCACTTACTGTTAACAAAAATACATTTTGTAGAGCTTTTGTATTTTTGAAAGTTTCAAATATACAACCACCATTTTCTTTATATGGAGTGGCTCAAATTATCAGGAAAGTACAAAATAAGAAAATTGTTAGAAAAACTTCCATTTTGTTGTAGAATTGTCTCACTGTGTAAGTTTATCCGATTTTAAAAATTAAATGATTAAAATGATGACTTCTTTTGTGTTAATCAGTATGTTGCACAAGAACTCTGTTCCATTAAAAGGTAATAAAATTAATATTTTCCAGTCTATGTTTAAGACAGTGAGATTTATTCACTTGGTTTTAAATAGAAATATTTATAATTAAATGGTTTTATAATGCTTACTCACTTATTTTATTTTGTTTCTAATGCTATGGTTTGGACCTGAAGTGTTCCTCAGAAGAGAATGAGTGATGCGTGATGAGTTCATAGACGAATCTGCTGTAAAGAGTTGGGGTATGGTTGGAGCAGGTGGATCACTAGGGGCATAACCTGGAAGGGTATATTCTTGTTCCCAGCTCCTCCATTCTTTCTTTCTGCTTTCTTGATGCTTTGGATTGAGATGCTTCCTGCCATTACCTTGTTTCTGCCATTTCATCAGGAGGTTCATCTGCCATTGTAAATCACTTCTTGCTTTGTAGCAAGACAACCATGGACTGAACCCTCTGAAAGTATGAGCAAAATAAACCTCTGGCTCTTCAAGTTGTGAATGTCAGGTATTTTACCCCAGCAGCAGGAAGACTGACCAATAAACCTAATAATCCCCTGTACGATATATGGGATTTTAAAGGTTGACTATGCTGAATGAGAGAATTCTAGATAGTGCTCACTTGGCTCAAATTTAAACATACGTACTTCAAATTTTGTATTTTAGGATTTTTAAATTTGATGCCTCAAGATTTCTAAAACGTGTTAATCTTATTTTATTTTCTAAAATGATAATAATTCAAGCTATTTCTGAATAATTTTATGAAGTCTTAGCTCCTCAAATGTAAAAGGAAGTTTTGGATCTTTAACTACTTTCTAAAGGTAATGATTTTCTTAGCCTTTTCAGGATTTCAGAAAGGAACTTTCATCTGCACAGGCCCTAAAGCAATGTTTCCTCAGAGTCTTCAGGAAGTTGATTTGCAGAGGCATTTACCAATTAAAGAAAATTAAAATATACAGAAATTAGGTGTGCTTGGAAAAATCACTTAAATTAATTAACTATGAGACTTTCTTTTACTTCTGTATTTTTTCTGTTTTGCTTTTTTAAAATAAAAAGTAAAAAAAGACTTTTTTCTACTTTTTGCTTTCTTGTTCCTTTCTTTCTTCCTCCCTTCTGTCCTCTCCCTCCCTTCTGTTTTTCTCTCTCTTTCCCTCCCTCCTTCTTTCCTTCCTTCTTTTCTCTTGCTCTCCCTGTCTCTTCTTCCTTTTTTTTCTGCATTTTCAACCATACGGCCCATGGTGAGAAAAATATTTTTGAGTTTGCAGATAGTAGACATTTTTCTTATTTGTTATTTAATTATTTAAAAAGCTGCAATATTTTACCTAAAGACATCTTGTTCTGATTTTGAAAAAAAAAAAGGCATTCAATATCTGGGGACAGTAGAATAAAAAATAATCGAGATATTTATTTTGTATATGCTAAGTTGCAGAAACTTAAGAAAATGCTACATGATCTAATTGTGCAATAATCAAATCCAGAGTATTCTACTATTTATATCCCAAGCATGCAGTTCTGAGCTGTTCAGGAAATGCGTGGGTATTGGGCCAAACTCCTTGTAAAAGCATTTGTCATTCAGTTGTTTCTTGTCATCGAGTGGATTGGAAGCAGTAGCCAGATCAAGACCTGGGAAAGGGCCAGTTTGATAAGTGGGAAGGTCACTTGAGATCAGGGCTTTCCTTAATCTTTCTGCAAAAGGAGGACATTGTTCTTTGGCATTTTCTCAGCCAAGGTTTTCAGCTTCGTTCATAACCTAAAACCACTGGCCTAGAAACAATTCTTAGTTTTTTTTTCACAATGATTTTCTCTCTTTCCTGCTAAGTCAATACCATAATTAAATGTCCTCCTAGAAAGAATATGGTAAGTGATTTCACACTAATAAGAATGATTGATAGAAGCCAAAATACGTTCTTACTCCCAAAAGCTATTACACTTCAAAGAGACATTCTTGTTTAAAGGAATAAATACTCAATGATAGAAATTGTGAGAAAGGAATAATGATCATTTTTCAGATGATTAGATAAAGGTTAGAGTTTTTAAAAATATATTTGATATAATAAGATAAATTATTAAAATTACTTTAAGTCAATTTATATTAGCTAAAAGGTATAATGAGAAGAACAGTTGGGAATATTCCTTATTGAGTAGCTAAAGGAAAACTTCCTAGGAATAAGTTTTTAAAAATATATACATGGTCTCTGAATAAAACGACAGCAATGTATTGAGAGATATTAAAGAAGAATCAAATATATGATATTATGGAACATAGATTTATACAAGAAGGATATTTTTATTTTTTAAAGAAGCCAATTCTTAGTAAATTTTGATATCCTAATATAATTGCCCAATAGGATTTTTTTGAGATATTAGACATGATGAAAAATTCTATTTTTACTTGAAAAAAATGAGATCAACTAAAAATATTCTTAAAAAAATATAAAAAAGGGTTTGTCTTAAACGTTTAACTGCTATGATTAGAATATTGTAGCAGTGCAAGAGTAAATCAGTAGAGTAATAGATCAGAAGCCACCATAAAAGAGATAGACCAGAGTAGAATAGGTACATCACCCTGAGAAGTATTCACACTTCACACCCAGCAGTCGCAAGGGGCTCATTCTTGAAGACTGCCTGTATAGGGTGGAGCTGTAGTTACTCAAAGCAGGAAAGAGTCAGTAATGTACTCTTTAGTGCTTTTTTTCTGTTTTCTCTTTCAGTTTCCTGTTTTCTGAGATTACCTCTTTACTAAACTGCTTCTACCTGCATATTTATTGGTGATAACTTCTTGGGGGAGCTCAAAGTAATGCACAAGCCAAAGTTACAGTTGCTGAGTTCAGGGTCAGGGCTGTCCAGACCAGGGGTAACATTGACCAGGATGTGTAAGGCTGAACTCTGGTCCCCAAGACCACATTGTGCAACACAGTAATGGCCATGTCCCTTTTTAGAGCTACCATATTCTCACACTTAATGCTATTCTTGCCTAAATGTTAGAATGCAGATATTAAATGTTTTACACAAAATGATGCCTTGCGGGCATTGTCATAATAGAATACAGTATTTTCAACTTTCCAAAATTCACATTTTTAAATACGAATGCATTTTCAATCTGTGTAGTCAAAGTAAAATTATGTATTAGTAAAATAAAGAGGTATACAATAAGTGGCACTAAGCCAATTAATTAGTTAACTATGTGGAGCAAGAATCAAGTTCTCCCTAACTTCATATTCAAAAGAGAAAATAAATACCAAATTGATCAATGGATTAAGTGGAAGTAAATGGAAATGTACTCTAGCTGGGTCTGGTGGTGCACAGCTGTAATCCCAGCACTTGGGAGGTTAAGGCAAGAGGATCGCTGTAAGTTCAAGGCCAGCCTGAAAGACACACACAGTGAAACCCTGTCTCAAAAAGACCAAAAACAAAGCAAAACAAAATAAAATGAACAACAAACAAACAAAAAAGACACTTTAAAGTAACTAGAAAATTTTGCCAAATATTTATTTTATTTTAGGGTGAGAAATTACTTTTAAACATAAATGTAATAAAACCACAAAACATTATTAGATATAATAAAAATATCAGTGTCATAATTAGTAGAAATAAAATTAAAAGATTAATTATAGAATGGAGA
>RJWM01008724.1:0-65097 GCA_004363535.1 Dasyprocta punctata
AGGGCGAAGCCACGGACCAGGTTGTCAGTCAGGTGACCCACGGGCCGCCTGCACCCGCCCCAGCTCCTGGAAAGGGCACCTCCAAACCTGAATGGGACCCCACCCCAGAAGGCCTCAGGCAGCCCAGGCCTTGCCCTGTTTGTTATAAACTCTCTCCCTCCTAGTTCTCCACAGTCTCTGCCAGCAGATCGCAGCGTCCCAGGTGCCCCAGTCCTCACCAGCCCGGTCCCCCACCCACTTCCCTCCTGAGTCAGTGAGGCACCCACCGCCCCTGTGCCCCCTGCCCACCTCGCCCAGGCCCCAGGTACCTCAGGCCTAACCCTTCCATGAGCTCACAGCCCAGCCGCCCCCGCAGAGCGGCTCTTGTGGTTTCAGTTGGGAAGGATGGCAAGGAGATGACAAAATAAGAGATAAAAACTGTTGTTAGGTGGAGCCCTCACTCTCTGGATGGGAAGAAAGGAACTGGCCCCGAACTGTAGGGGACTTTATTTATACATTTAACACCTTAATGTTGCCTGCCACGCCCTTATTTTAGCAACCCGCTGTAAGGACTGGCTTGGAGCTAGGTGTTCACTGGGCTGAAGCACATTCTTCCCATGCCATGACCAGGGCACTGTTCCCCCAACAGCCATGCCCCAGCCAGCCTTGCCCCTGTGATCAATTTCCAGCTTCAAGGCTGGCTACACTAGGGCAGCAGGGATGGGGCACCCTGTGCCCAGTAAGACACGGGCAGGGGGTGTAGACAGGGGCATCTGTAGACTTCTGCCTTTGAACCCCAGGCCCCAGGCCTTCCTCTAGCAGGAGACCACGATAACATGATTATTAATTAGACAGGAATCCATCATTTTTTTTTTTTGGTCAAATATTTTCAGCTTCCCAGGCCACGCCATGTCTGTGTGAGCTCCACCTTCAGTGCAAGGGCAGCTGGAGAGGACACGCCAGTGGATGGGAACCACACCTGACCACTGTCCTGTGCTTATCTTCCTGAAGAATCACCTTTCATACTGATTTTCCAGTCTCTCTTGTCCGTATCTCTGCTCTAATCTTTATTATTTGTTTCACTCTACTGGTGTTGGTTTTTTCTCTGCTCACCAGACATTTCCTGTCTGCTTTATACACAGGAGTCCTCCCTGACTGTCTAGGAAGCACAGTGCATGGGACCGTTTTCTGGTGCTCATGTTACATCCACTCTGAGCCTACGGAGCCTGTCCTCTGCTGCATTTCCTGGAAGTTCTAGATTTCCTTTTTTTAACTTTTATTTTTATTAGTACATGTTTGCAGAACAAAATAATGACATTCATTGTGGGGAATAGCTGCCTGTACATAACATCTCTTAATTACTGTTTCTGTGTCACGCAGTATAGGCTACCACTAGCAAGCTAACAGAAGCCAATCTACTAGCACAGCAGTGCCCGCTCCCACCAGTCAATCGAAACCCTAGGAACCATAATCATAAACTGAACCTCTGTGTCACACGTGGCTCCCCTTCTCACCCCAAAAGTCAGAGCAGCTCCATACACTCCCCATCTCCCTGAAGCCCACCTGGGTTGCTTCTGAAGACCCTCTGCCATCCTGGCCTTTCTTCCAACAAGATCAAGTGGTCATGAATGTGGGTATCAGTCCCATGGGCAGAGGGAATGTGACCCTTCCTCTGGGACATGAGGCTGCTACCAGGGAATGTCTTTTCCTCCTCAAACAAGGAAAGAATGCCAGCTTATTGTGGGTGGAGGGGAGCACAGTGTGGGAAGGAACAGTGGTCCCTCTGCCAGCTCAGCCCTTCAGAGAGTCTCTTCCCCTCACAGATATTACCTGATGACATTCCTTATGCTTTTCCCTCACAGACACTCACTCTCTTTCCTATGAACTCAGCATCAATCCTAATCCCTCACTCGGACAGCAACGGTGCAAAATCGAAGGTTGTCTGGATCAGAAGAGTTTTGTTTCCTATGACTGTGTTGCCTCCAAAGTCCATCCCATGGGTGACCTCGGAGGGAAGGTGAATAGTACCAAGTCCTGGAATGACCAGTCAGAAACACTGCGGGATTTGTGTGACGAGTTCGAAAAGAAACTGGTGGACATTAAATCAGAGGGCTGTGCATCCCCATGTAAGTCAGAATACTCCAAGGGAATAAGAGAGTTGGGAGGGCCTTAGGGATATTTATCATATTTGTGTGGTAAAGAAATCAAGTGGATATTGGTCCCTGAAGTAAATCCAGCAGCAAGTCTGGACATGGAGGAAGAACAGAGAAAGATTAGTAGGTCGGAGGAGGTAGATATTGGGTGGGGGCCAAGGATTTGTCAAGAACTGAAGTTAATCTCTTTCCATGGGGCAGCTTCCCTTATCTTCAAGGCCAGAATGACCTGTCACCAGAAAGATGGTGGAAACATCATTTGTTTCTGGAAGCTTGGCTTCGATGGACAGATTTTGCTCCATTTTAACTCAAACCAAAAAATGTGGACTGAAGTCCATCCTGGATTCAGCTGCATAACGAAGTGGAGGAATGACACGGACATGACCGAGTACTTATACCGGACATCAAAGGACCACTGTGGGAGTTGGTTGAAGGAATTCCAGGAATATTCAGACCAAAATCTCCAGACTAGAGGTAACTGGGAAGATGAGGAGGAAGAGGTAGCTCCCTTCAGATAAGGTGCTCCCATGTGCCTATGGGTCTTGTGTGTGTGTGTGTGTGTGTGTGTGTGTGTGTATAAATGCTCCATCTGGAATGATCTGGAATGATATCTCCCTGGGAAATGGTGCCATGTGTATTCTTCCCATCTTTCCTTTCTCATCTCCTAACATCTCTTGCTCACTGCACATGGCTGTGATCCATTCACCATGGGTTTCTTGCTGACCTTCACAGTGAGGACATCATTCTCTTTCCAGGCCCCCTCCTCTGAATCACTTTTCTCTTTCATCTCACCTGGTCTCTTTCTTGAAATCTGTCAAAACCACCTCATAAGTCAGCTCCTGAGACCATTCCCTACTACTCCCATCAGGGGTCACTTCCTCTTCTGCCACCAGCAAGGTGGGTTACATTGCTACCCTGGCTGCTCATTACCCAACTATGTCCTTAACCCCAGAGACCTCCTTCTCTTTCTCTACCCACCTCAGGGCCTGTCTCAGTGGCTGCCACATAGCAGAGGTCTAGAAGGTGTCTGCATGGCTGGGTTAGCTGAGGTAGCTGGAGCTGAGGGGCCATCTCCTCAGATATGGGGTCCTGACAAATGCTGACTCTCTCATGTTTCCATTCCAGCACCACCCACCTCCTCAGCTGGATCTGAATCTACTCCAGAGGGCACCATGCTGAGCAGCTGGGACATACTGCTGATAATATTTTGCATTGTTTCTTTGTTTCTGTTTTTTTGTTTTTTGGTTTTTTGGGTTTTTTTGCGGCACCGGGGATTGAACTCACAATCTGGCGCCTGTCAGACAGGCGCTTAAGTCACTGAGCCAAACTGCTGGCCCTGGTTTTTTGAGGCAGGGTTGCACTGTGTAGCTCAGGCTGGCCTTGCGCTCCCATTGTAGCCCAAGCCGTCCTCGAACTCACAACGCTCCTCCTACCTCAGCCTCCCAAGTGCTGGGACTAAAGGCGTGCGCCACCACACCCCGCTTTTGGTTCTGTTTTTAAAAAGAATTAAATTACTTGTTCCGTGTTTAAACAACTCATCTTCTGTCATTTAAATAAAGGTACTTATTTTGAAACAAACATCTTAATTTGTCTGGAATTTTGTTTTATGACCCATGTGGTGCATAATTTTATGTATCTCCCTGACTGCCTGATAGGTGATAAAACATTATTTCTAGGTGTTTGGAAGAGGGATCCTGGAAGAATTTCTCAAAGTCTGCCCACTGCAGCGCAGAAAGAAACCACAGTGCGGGCAGAAACTGCAGTGCACAGAGAACCTGCAAGAGAAAAATAGAGGGAAATTCACTCTGCTTGAATAGTCATGCAGTTACTCCATTCCTCACCTGTGACATTGAATGTACTCTTCCTATGGCTTCCTTAGACTAGGACTTACAACCTTGTCCCCTATCCTCAAGACTGTCATCCAACGGAATTACACCACTGGCCTTCTGGGTTCCTAAACCTGCGCACAGCAGATTGGAGGATGACTTTTCTTGTTTTAAGATGAACTAAATGTGACAACTTTACTTCTTCCTTTGGCAGGGCTATCTTGCCAGAGGCATGGGCAGGGGCAGGGCTCAAGGCTTCTGAGAGGCAGAAGCAGAGAGGCTGAAAGAGGCAGAGAGGGAGAGAGAGAGAGAGAGAGAGAGAGAGAGAGAGAGAAGCTGGGCACAAAACACACCCTTCAAAGATACACCCTCAATCATTCATTTCCTCCAACTAGGTTCCACCTCTCTCCCCATCATACATATATTTCATACATGCCCTGCCAGCTTGCACCCTGGCAGTAGTGATTCCCTCAGGACCTGAGGAGGGAACATCTCCATGGGAAAGAACCCGGGGCTCAGCATCTCTTCAGGGAAAAATCTGGAAGAATAAAATGCAGTTTGTGTTTTCCACCATACGATCAAAGTTCTTATCAATGGCTACAAATGCTTCCCTGTGAGAATAAACTAATAGGGTTCTCACCTGGAAAAATGGGCCCATGTTCCTATTTTGCAATGTTGAGCACGTTAGGAGGCAGGTAGAAAGAGGTGTGTGTGGTCGAAACAGTCATGAAATACTAGCAGGAGATGACACCTGGGTAATACTGGACTGCTCTGAGTGAGTGACCACGTTTAATGGGTGTAAAGCACTGAGGAATGTGTGTCACCTACTGTAAGTGCTCAGCACATGTCTACCCTCATAATCATCAAACCATCCTCATGAAACACTCAGTGGCTTCCGTAAGTGAAGGAAAAAGCTTGATGGAAAGAGGGGGGGAAAAGTGGCTTACTGTGCTCAGAAAGATCTCTTTACCATGTACCAAGGTGCTGCTTTCAGGTCAGAATCTGCCCTTCCCTGGCCCCATCAATGAGGCTGGGTCTTTCCTCTGAACACTATCCCTCCTGGCCAGTGCTTTGTCAACAGAAAAGACTGCCAGACAACCATGGGGGAATGTGGGAGAGTGCTCACGAAGTTCTTGCCTCACAAAGACGCTACCTCCTGCACTTTTAGTCCCTCCTAGGGAGTTTTTTTTCCTGCTATCTTGCCATGAGGAGTTTCCTAGATTCTACAAACAGTGACTGAACTCTCTCTACTGAGTTCAGTTGATACAGCACCTTGCTGACCTTTGTTTCCCACCCAGAGGGACAGGCTGTGATCTCTCCCAGAAAGACCGATCTCAAGGCCTGGGCATGAGCGTGGGGCTCTTCCTGACTTACTCCTCCTGACTACTCTCCCTCAGCCTTGGAGACAGTGGCTGCTCCCCTTACAGGCTACTGACCAATTCTTAGAGCTCTCTTTTCCTCTCACAAGTACTCACTGGTGTGTGGTTAATCATCTTCATATTCAGTGTTACCTCTGCAATTACTATGTGACTGGAGTCTCCTGACTGGAACTCTGTTAACACACCCTGCAGATCTCTATCTTGTGTAACCGTGACATGGCCAGTGAGCAACTTACTGTGCGAATTCCCATCCTTGATCCAGACTTCACCCTCTTCTCTCAAACTGTGTCAGCAGATAGTACCTAATATTCTCAGATTAATCTAACATCACAAACATGAGATCATCCAATCAGGTAGAAATTATTTCCTCTGGGGCTGGGGATGGAGCTCAGCAGCACAGCACCTGCCTGGTAAGTGAAGGCCTAGAGTTCTAATCCCAGTACCCAAAACAAGAAACAAATAAGATTTCCTCTGCATATCTAACAGAAGGAGTTGGTTCTGGGGCCTGATAAATAATGTCTGTCTTACAGATCTCTTAATTGATCATGAAAAACTGATTCAAGCATCTTTTCAGGATTCATATCAAGTCAACTGGATTAATCTCCACAAACTCTTTCCTCAAATAGGGGCAGCTCTCTCCACTGGTGGGACATTTGGCAATATTTGGAGGCAGTTTTTCTTGTCACTTCTGGATGGGAGGTGCTGTTATATCAATACTCTGCAATGCACAAGGCAAGCAGCAACAACCAAAAAACTATTTGTCCCAAATTACAGCTAAACAAACCTTGGGAATTTGGACCAGCCAACACCCATGTCCATCCTTTGAACACTTTGCCACTCCCCATAACACACTGTCCATACACCTAACACGACTCTGACAGTGGTTCAGATTTCTGGTCCATACATTTATCACACCTTGCAGCGGGATTCACTTGCACCAGGAAGCTGGAATCACTGAGAGCACTGAGGGCACTTCTGATCTTCATGCTTCCACCTTGCACAGCCACATCAGCATTACTAGGATTACTGACACTCCAAAGCTCAGATTCACACCCATGGTGGAAACTACAATTCTCTTTTAGAAGCGCATCGCAATTAATTCTTACTCTCAAAAAGAATCTACTGCAAGTCCATCAGCCTTGGAGGGCAGGACCCTAGCAAAAACTATCAAGATGCAGCTTGAATCCATTCTGAAGGCAGCCCATTGCTTTTGGGTCACAGAGGCAGGCAGAGAAAGAGACAGACAGACAGACAAAGAGACAGAGAGAGACAAAGAGACAGAGAGAGACAGAGAAAGACAGAGAGAGAGACACACACACACACACACACAGAGAGAGAGAGAGAGAGAGAGAGAGAGAGGGAGGGAGAGAGAGAGAAAGAGAGAGAAAGGGTCCTGCAGGACCTCTAACTGCTCCAGGGTGGAAATGATACTTCACTTGTGTTTTCAATTCCTCTGCTGAACCAGTCAAATGGCAATGCCTGACTACAAGGGTCTGGACAGTGAATGGGATCAGACATACATGATGAACTACAAACATCTTTGCATAGTCGACGAATAATGTAAGCTTTAAGAAACATGTTAAGAAGCCGGGGTGCTGGTGCACGCCTGTAATCCCAGCACTCCGGAGGCCGAGGTAGAAAAATCCTGGAAGCAGAGCAGCGGGCGTTCAGCGCTGCTGCCAGCAGCGCAAAGGCCATCGGGCGCTCCTGCGGGCTGGGAAAAGGCGCTGAACCCAGCGGCACACAGGGCATTCAGCTCTCCTGCGAGCCTGCTCCGGTTCTTTTGAGTCCACGGAGAACAGCTCTTGGTACACACGGGCTGCAGAAGAGAAACCGACCGAAGTAAGTCAGGGGTGCGACGCGAGGAGCGGGAAAGAGGGCGACGGGAGCCGAGAGTGGGTGGCATCACTGCCGCCACGGAACCGCTGGAGAGGGCCAACCGGCGCGGAACCTGGGAGGGCCGCCAGGGCGCGATCCCCAGGGAATCCGCGCAACTGTGCGAGGCGAGGGAAGCTGACGGAGAGACCCCGCGGAAGCCCTGATCCCCAAAGCCCCGGAGTCCCCCAGATCACCTGACACTTTCAGGAGGCGCGGGAGGAGTCTTGACGGCTCTGCCTCGGGACCCCAGCCTCCCCTGTCCCCACAGGACCCATGGCGCCGGCCGCGACCCCCGCGATCCTTGGTGTCCCGGCTGGGCTGCTGCAGCCCTCAGATCCTCTCTGGGCGGCCCGCGCTGGTGAGTCCCCGCGCGCTGCGCCGCTCCGCTCCACCTTTCCGCGCCCCGCTCCCCCGGGCTCCTTTCCTTGCCACCAGGTCACCTCGGCCCTGCCCTCACCCACCCCGGGGCCAGCAGAAGGGCGGAAATCACAGGAAGCAGGGGATGGAGAGTTTGCAGAAGAAACCCACAGGCTAGGTTGTCAGTCTGGTGACTCACGGGGCGACCGCACCCAGCCAGAAATGCTGGGAACTGCAGCTGCAAGTTGGAGTCCAGCCTGGGCTACAACGTGATTTCAAGGCCAGCCTGCACTGCACAATGAAACCCTGTCTCATTTTAATGAATAATAATGTTGAAAAACTATGTGGTTACAAAATGTCCTTTAATGTAGTATTTTTTTAAATCAGTCTAAGCATATAAATATATTTTAAGAAATAGCTAAAATTAGAAAACTTAAACAAGATACTTACTAAGAGAGCCTGGTATTTCCACTGCCAAACTTAAGAAATAATGCGTCTTTCAGTTGTATTCTATGTTTATAATTTTACTTGCAACTCAAAAGAGCTGAGATGAAGTCAGCAATTTAAAAATAATAGCCGTGAAAGGGAAAGAAAGTGCTCACAAGAAAAGAACAACTGGGATAGGGGAAAGGAGAAAAGGAAGAAGGGAAAAGATTATATGTATATAGGTATAGATACATATTTATGTATGTATATACACAAGATAGATAACACCACTAATCTCTGTAAATTCACCAAAAAGAATAATTCGTGCTTTCATTGTTTGATCCTTAATATTTTTTCATGCCTGAATCTTGTAACCTGAACTACTTCTAAGACAATATGTAATATATTAACTAATGTTAATTTCCTACTGTTTTTTTGAAATTCTGTATCATTTCTATCCTTTTTTGTTTTGTTTTTAAAATAAAAAATACTCAGTAACATTGCCAATGTGCAAACTGTCAATGTACTTATGACATTACAAATAGCATCTTGTGTAATAGATATTTTGAAGCATAAAATTATAATTCATCTTAGTTTGTTATGGAAAGATGTAAAATCTTTATATCTTTCTATGTTTATCATTACTGGTAAACGTGAATGAGTAACAGACATGAGGCACTAAATGGTACTGAAATATGGACACAGTAAGATAAACAATGTTATTATGACCTAAGTTTAACTCCTATTTTAACTCAATTCTTAAGACCTTAAAATCTTAAGACAACAATTCTTTTGAGTACTAGGGTGGAACCCAGGGCCTTCACACTGTCACACAGCCCACTCAAGAAAGTTGCCCATGGGAAACGGAGTCAAAAATAAGTGAGGCTTTATTTGGAACTACAGGATCAGTGACCAATTCAGGTGGTGGTGGCTGCTGACTCTGTTGCTTCGTTCCCCTTTCTTTTTATACCCGTGTGCAAGTTCACAAGGTCAGAGAGTTGCCATAGACACCACTTCTTACAACATCATCATTACTTTGGAATGTTATAAGACCTTCATACACATCTGGATAATTGACACACAGGAGGTGGGTATCGGGCAGTTTGTCCACCTTTTGTTCTCCATTCCACAGTTTATGGTCAATTAAGGGGAAGGAGGCCTTTTGGAAGGTTGGTCAAAGTTCACTCACCATTTGAAGTCTAACTGCTAGCTAAGCACCTAAACTATACTCTATAGGCTATAAAATAGTAAAGTTTTCAAGACTAGAGTTGGAGGGCTTCAAAGAGAAAAGAACAAAGGAAAGAAAGCAAATAGTGGGAGCTACAAATGCCTTCACAATACATACGGAGCAACATCTATATGCACACTCTTCCTTGAAAGTGTTTCTTTAAGTTGCCCAGGCTGGGCCCCAGTCTGAAGTCCTCCAGGCTCAGCCTCCCAGTGTGCACCACCATATCAAACTAACACCAATAATGTAAATAGAATACTAAAAATTTTGACAATAATCTATGAACAAGGCACATAGTATTCTAGAAGCCTAGCTGTCAACACACTTACAGCAAACCAGCTTCTATTGAAGGCATTATCTATATTCATATATATGGATACATATATTTGAAACCTTTTTTACCTGCTAGATACTTTGGCAAGTTGTGTGATTAGACATAATAATGAAATTTAGATAACAACATTAGGAAACTACAATCTTGAACTTCATATGGTAAGCTAGATGTTTAAAAAGGATCCGTGATTATAAAGAATATTGCTGGATAATTCAAAATTAACAGGATAAAGGGTACAAAAACTTTTTAGGGTCTTTATTAATCACAAAGTATTGGAATTTGCTTTCAATGATTCTACTCCTAAGGCAAAGTAAAAAGAATTAGGATGTGTTATGTACATGTACCAACTTCTCATTATGAATATAATCAGTATATACTGCAATCATGTACTAACAAAATAAAAACATTTAAAAATAAATACAATGATTCCCATCTAAAGAACATCAAAGTTTATCCATATAATTTTCTAATGCTAAATATTCAGCACTACTGAGTGCATAGTGCTTAAGCAGAGGTACATGTCAGGGATTTAGGGGCTCACCCATGCTGTCCTTATTCACTTGAAAAAGCATACAACATCTCAGGATTTCCTAAGTAAAAAAAAAATGCTGCTACACTGTCTTAAGTAGGATGTGCAAGCATCAAAGATGCACTCTTCAACTAGCCCAAGTAGCAAACAGCAAACACACACATACGCACACAATCCAGCTGCAAGGTAAACAAAACTTCACTGAAAAAAGTAAAATACAATGAACTTATCTACACAGTAAGAATCTTGAGATATCCAGGTAAGTCCTTGCTTCAAAAATGTCAGCTCTAATTTAACAATTTAATGCAAGATCTTTAATTGGATCCTAGACTGGAAGGTATGAAATCCAAGGTAAAGAACATTACTTGGAAACTGAAGACAAGTGAACACAGGTTTATGGTTGTTATGGTTGATACACTGTGTCAACTGCAAAGTCTAGAAGCATAACTGACTCAGCAGCCCTACATCCTGGGGTGTAGAGGACAAGTCATTACCACTCTAGGATGTTGTTCCCTGTGCCAATTTGAGAAGGTCAGAAATTTCGCTAAGTGATTCAGCAAGGGGCCAAGGTCCTTACTTTGTAACATCTTCAGTCTGTGCAAGAGGAGGGCACACAGATGGTGTGAGTTCTACACCCATGCAACACAAGGAGCTTGCTTACGATAGGGAGAAAAAGAAGCTTGCTCTGCCCCCCTCCTCAATTTTACTCTGGCTGCTTTTGCTGGCTGCTGCCCTGCAGTGTTGCTCCAGTGTCATGCCACCCTACCTTGGAGCCAGCTGATTATGGACTGAAACCCCTAAAAACAGTGAGCTAAATAAACCTTTCCTTTATTCATTTTGGGTGTCAGGTGTTAGGGGGTTTTTTTGGCACAGAAGAGAGACAAAAACAGAGATAAGAAAAAGCCTTTATTGCCAGCGCGGGAGGGCTGCTGGAGATTGCAAGGACTCTCAAAGGAGACAAAGCCCGGGTGTCACTTTTATGGGATTCAGAGAGGGGTGGAGACTACTTGAGTGGACAGGTCATCATGTGGGGAGAATACTGGAGGACTTTTTGATGTAGGGGGTGAAGACTACCTGAGTGGATGGTGTTGGGAGAGGGGTTGGAGGACCTGTGGTGCGAGTGAGAAAGGGAGACAGAAAGTTTACAGTTTTGGGACCAGAAGACGAGCACAGGAGTTGGTATATAAGAGCTATGCCATTGTTTCAGGGGTCAGCACCATGATGGAATGGAGCCATGTAGAACATGGCGGAGTCCCATATGAACGGAACCCATCATTGGGTGTTTTGTTCCAGCAATAAGAAAAAGGAACCAAGGCAATTGTATTCATCACTGCTTTGGAAAGATATTCCTACTGGTTAGAGATTTCTAGGTTGACAGCATTTTTCTGTTCCATGTTGCTCCTCTTCCCTTTGGTTTGTGTCATTTCCACCTGAGTTGAAAACAGTGAAGCAGAGAGTTGCAGAAGCCAGATGTTGCAGAAAGGCACACCCTGCAGGAATCTAGCACTGGAGGGGTGGGGCGTGGAGAAAAAGGGCAATCCTCACTAAAAATAGCAAGACTGTCGCTTCCTCTGTATGGGCCTGCCAGAACCCACGGACAGATGCTGACAACTTGCTGACTGCCACAGGAGAAAATTTTACCAGGTCTGGCTCCATTAGCACAAAGCTGCCAGAAAAGGTGAGTTCAGAGTTGGGGAATAAATTCATAACTGAAAAAAAAAGTCAACTCTAGTTGTGAAGATCTTTCAGATTATATTTTAAAGATGTGTACAAATTAAATACATTAACCTGAGACACATTTCTGGTCAAAATGACTTATTGTTTAAAACATTTTACTTTAATTCCAAATGATTTAAGCAATAATAACAGACTTCTAGCTCTCTGAGGAATATCCACTGGTAAGAATTAAAAATGCCCCCCCCCAGTTACTGTGATAAAATCAGCATGGTACTGGAATCAAAACAGACCTGAAGATCAATGGAATAGATTAGAAGATACAGTCACAACTACAAGCACACTCAGCCACCTCATCTTTGACAAAGGGACCAAACATGTACATTGGAAGAAAGATAGCCTCTTTAACAAATGATGCTGGAAAAACTGGCTTTCTACATGCTATAAACTAAAACTAGATCCATGTCTATCACCACGCACTAAAACAAAGTCACAATGGATCAAAGATCTGAATATTAAAACAGCGGCACTAAACTTGCTGGAAGACAAAGTAGGTAAAAATCTTGATGACATAGGAGTAGGCAGAGAGTTCATGAATAAAAATCAAAACTGCACAGGAAACACTTCCCAGAATCAACAACTGGAATCTCATCTTATTAAAATGTTTTTGCACGTCAAAGGAAATCTGCAACAGAGTGAAAAGAAAACCCATGAACTGGGAAAATATCTTAGCCAATTGTCCATCAGACAAAGGACTTCTATCTAAAACATATAAAGAATTAAAAGAAATTAGGCCCCTAAAATTCAAGGACCCAATCCAAAAACGGGCATCTGAGATGAATACACACGTCTCTGAGAAAGAAATACAAATGACAAATAAATATATGAAAAAATGTTCGACATCAATGGTCATTTGGGAAATGCAAATTAAAACAACACTGAGATTCCATCTCACTCCAGAAAGAACGGCCAAGATTTAAAAAAATCCACCAGTAACAAATGCTGGAGGGCTGTGGGGAAAAAGGAACTCTTCCCCACTGTTGGTGGGAGTGTAGACTGGCACAACCACTGTGGAAATCAGTGTGGAGATTCCTCAAGAAGCTAGGATTAGAGATCCCATTCAACCCAGCTATCCCACTTCTGGGCATTTTCCCAGAAGAACTGAAAACATCATACCACAGTGATATCTGCGCACCCATGTTTATAGCAACCCAATTTGTAATAGTCAAATCTTGGAAACAACCCAAGTGCCCATCAATCAAGGAATGGATAAAAAAGATGTGGTATTTTTATACAATGGAGTACTACTCAGCTATCAAGAAAGATTGCATTGAGACTTTTATAAGTAAATAGACACAACTTGAGACCATACTCATAAGTGAGATAAATCAAACCCACATGTGTAAATACCGTATTGTCTCCCTAGTGTAAGAAACTGAAACAATATATACAATCCAAAATCTACAATAAATACTGTGTAAGGATAAGAAACTGATCAAAGAGCAAAAGTAATTGGGAAAGGGAAAAGGAGGAAAGAAGGTAGGGAAAAGGACAAACACATAAATCTGTATATATGTATATGTAAGATAACTAAAATGACTATACTCCTGAATGTATTGGTTATTGAGAAAGAATGGTTAATACTCATATGATTAAATTAATTTTACATGTCTATATCTGTTAATGTAAACAACTGTGTTGAAGGTAACAATACGCAATATTGCAACAATTGTCAAGTTCCTATCATCTTGTTTTGTAAACCTGTAATGTTACTGTTGTGGATTTGCTTTTGTTGTTTGTTTGTCTCTTTCACTTTTTGTCTTTCTTTTATGTGTCTTTTTTCTTAAATAAATAAAAACAAACAATAAAAATAATCCCCCCAAAATTGTTTGTTTATATTTACATATGAGCATGCTATATAAACTTTGTGTCATAACTATTCCACTGAACATGAAATTCCATATTTATATGTCAATATATATTTTAGAAATGTTACTTTTTTACTTGAGGTATGTATGATGCAGTTCATTTATTTTATATTTTCTGAAAAATTGTTTTTAATTTTAAAGATAATAAAATCCAACAGGACATAACAGAACAAAGTCAATCAAAACAAAGCAGTAGAACTGGTATAGAACTTCAAAGAAAGATACTAAGGAAAAAATAGCTACTATAGTGTATCTTGTTATCTTCAGAATAGCTGACCATTCCAACAGATATAGTAGAATTGAACCAAAAACAAAACAGAATAAAGCAAATAAAAACAGAATATAAAATAAAGCAAAAAATAATAATAATAATCAGAGTAAAGCAAAACAATGAGAACCATATTGGGCCTCAAAGGCAAGACAGAAGAGAATCCCCCATATTTGCT
The DNA here is from genome assembly GCA_004363535.1 of Dasyprocta punctata. Classification (NCBI taxonomy): domain Eukaryota; kingdom Metazoa; phylum Chordata; class Mammalia; order Rodentia; family Dasyproctidae; genus Dasyprocta; species Dasyprocta punctata. The sequence goes on from RJWM01008724.1 coordinate 14,138, forward strand.
ACATTGCCTACTTCGTTTTCCAAAGAGATGCTCAGGTTGCTGGCCCCAGGCCGGCAAAATCAATGAAACAATACTAGCACTTAGTTGCTTAATGTTCCTTAGTTGCTATCAATTTAGCCAGACCTCCGAACCAGCAGGTTGCCTACGGGGTGGTGTTGGGGGGGGGGGTTGTCCTTGATTCTAAGCCCGCATGCGCCAGTAGGCGTATGGGAGGTGCATGTTTTACTTCCTGGAGTCTGCGCAGGTCGCACAGTCCCCCGGAAGGCAGATTAGTTGTCCTCTGGTCAGAGCCGCTCAGGCCCAGCGGGGTGGGTCCTTGAGGGGCCCATTCTCGTCCTCTTCTGGGAGTCCACAAACATCACACAGTCCCCCAGAAGGCAGATTCAATGCAGTTCATTTATAATAATACTACTGTGATAATCATCCTTATCTTCAGACACCTATGCATATTTCTAATAATGTTCTGAAAAGTAAGCATAGAAAGGTGTTGAATTATTTCCTAAATTTGAGTTTTTTACAGTTACATCTTTGCTTTAATGTGGTCACAATTTTGTAATCAAAACAATTTAAAAGATGTTCTGTATAAAGTGTCTTAACCCTCCAGGCCTATGAGCCCCTCATACTGGCCACAGGCTTGAAATCTAAAATTTTCTTGGATTATTTGTAATACTTTCAGGAAATCTTCACACAATTTCAAACATATAAACGTATACATTTTAACTTCTGGGTAGATGGTGGAGCTGTAAGAAGTAACAGACCAACCTCTCAGGATTCAGAATCCAGACATTGGAAAATAACAACCTGGGGAAGCAAAGAAGGAAGGAGGTGGATCTCTGAGACCCAGCAAGGTTCTGAAGGGAAAATTGAGGCTCACAGAGAAAATGAAGAGACATACCTCAGTGCAGGAAAATGGAGGGGGAAATCTGCACTTTGGCAGGTGCTATGTAAAAGGAGGATCAAATCAAAGAGACATAGTGAGGTTGGGAGACTCCAGAGGCCTCCAGGGAGAAATGCACCACTGGAACAAAGTAGTAGATGCTGGGTGCTGCAACAGCTGGTGAGTGACTCCATGGTATTACTGTGTCCTCCAGAGAGGCTGCCTGGTCAGATGCCATTTTAGGGAGAGGCCAACTGAACCTGGGACTCAGAGCAGCCGTGGGATTGACTTCATCACAGGACTCCCAGTGTTAAAATCCTATAGCAACTGGGTGAGAGACACTAGGGGAGGCATCCAGGCTCAGGGAGCCACGCTTAGGTCAGCAAGAGACACCCAGAGTGTTGTAACTTAAATGACTTGGGCCCCAACCACATAACCAGAGGTAAGGCTGGCCAATCTGAACCTCTGTGGATTTCAAAGCACCACAGTTAGCACCCTGTCCTAATCATACTGCATGCTTGCTGAGATTATACAGCACAGATCTGGGCTCTGACTGACTCCTTTGTCTATCAATGACAGGAGAGTCACATTCTGAAGCAGATACTACCACAAAACTACAAGCCAGAAGATAACCACAGGTTTGCAATAATGGAGAAATTTTTCTGGGGTTTTTTGGTTTTTGTTTTTGTTTTTTTTTTCCTTTTGTTTTGTTGTTGTTGCTATTGTTGTCATTCATTTTTTCCATTGTCTTGTTTCTCATGAGTGTGAACATTGTTTTTAATTTTTTTTTTTTTTTGCTTTGCTCTTGATTTGGTTTTTCCTTTTTTCCTTTCCCTCCTGTCTTCTTCATCGGTTTCCCAAAGCTTGGATAATCTTCCTTTGTCCTTCAGTCTTGCTTCTAATCTCTTTATCATCTTTTAGTATTATAATTTTTCCTTTTATCCCTTTGAAGTTTTCTTCCTGTAGGGTAAAATCACTCTATGAAGTGGCTCTTTACTTTTTATATAATTTTCTGACTTGTAGATTTTCTTATATAAGTCTTGTACCTATGGTTAAAGGTGACAAATTATTTGTTATCACAGTTTGTCATTTTCTAGACTGTGCTTGATACTATTGTTATGATTGATGACTGATAAGTATTATTATTACACATTTATTACCTCATTATTTTTTTAATTTTCTTTTAAAGAAAATAAAACCAAACAGAGCCAGGCGTGATAGCACATGCTGGTAATGCCAGAACTCGGGAAGCTGAGGCAGGAGGATTGCTGCAAATTTGACACCAGACTTGGCTACAAAGTGAGCTCAGGGCCAGCCTGAACTCCATAGTGAGACCCTTATCTCAAAAAGACCAAAAAAGAGAAAGAAAAGAAAAGAAAAGAAAAAGAAAAGAGAATAAAACCAAACAAAATGAAACAGAATAAAGCCAATGAAAACAAAACAATGGAAACAACACAGGACTTAAAAACAACATAACAGGAAATCAACAATGGCTACCATAATGCCTCATGTTATCTTTCAAATAGCTGCCCATACCATAAGACATAATAAAATCAAGCAAAACAGAACAGAATAAAACCAATGAAAACAAAGCAATGAAAATGATGCAGGGCTTCAAAATATGACAACAGAACATCAACAACAGCTACCATAATATAACTTGCTATCTTCAAAATAGCTGCCCATACCATCAGACATAATAGAATCTAACAAAACAAAACAGAATAAAACCAAATCAAACAAAATAATGAAAACAATGCAGGGCTTCAACACAAGGTACTAGGAAATTAACAATGGTTACTACCTTTCCTTTTTAGACATTTCCTTCCCTTTCACCTTCACAATATCTACTGTATATTTTGGATCCCACTAACTCCTTCAGTTTTTTATACTAGGGAGACAACATGGTGTTCACTCATGTGAATCCAAACCATTTCACTAGTGAGCATGATCTCAAGTGGAATCCATTTACCTACAAGAGCCTCGAAGTTATGCTTTTTTATAGATGAGTAGCTGTCCATTGTATAAAAACACCATATCTTTCCTATCCATTCCACAGTTACCCATGCCTTTTTTCTTGGTTCCCATCACAAGGATCATTGTCTTATCTCCGCCAAGCTTCAGACCATGGATTTTCTTTTGAGTCAAATGTGTTTCTTGTATACAGCCTATTGATGGATCCTGTCTCCAAATCCCATCTGCCCATGTTTCTTTTTATTAGTGAGTTGAGGCCATCTACATTAATGGTTGTGATCAACATGCATTAGTTCATGTCTGCCATGCTATCCTCCTGCCATTGGTCCCCCATTTTTCCCCTCATTCAATTGCCTGCCCTGCTCAGTGATATTTCTCTGCTACTGTTCCTGGAACCATGGTCATCTTTGTCTCTCTCTAGAATATCCTTTAACACTCTTTGTAAGCTTGGTTTAGGTTATGAATTCCTTCGGTTGTTCTTTATCGTGAAAGTATCTTATTTCTCCATTAATTTTGAAAGACAGTTTTTCAGGATACATCAATATGGATTGAAAGTTGTTTCCTTGAAACACTTCATTCCAAGCTATCCTCAACTTGATGGTTTGTGTTGAGAAGTCTGCCATGATTCTGATGGGTTTTCCTTTATAGGTGATCTGTTTCTTTTCTCTAACAGTATTTAATAGTCTGTTCTTGTGCTGAATTTCTCCGATCTTGATTATTAGATATCTGGGTATACATTTATTTTGGCAATGGCTAGTTAGAGGCTATATGCCTCACTTATCTCCATGTCAGGTCCTTTTCTCATGCTTGGGAAGTTTTCTGCTATTATTTCTGTAAATAGTCTTATGTCATTTGTGTTCACCCCTGCTTTTTTGATAACACTTATCAGCATTAGTTAAATCGAGTCTTATTTCCATATACTGATACGTAGAGAATGGGCTAAGCCATTTCCTTATAACTTCAAAGGGCACTAAGCAATGAAAATAAGGCTACCTGAGGTACTGATATGTAATGTTTAAGATCAGTTGACAATTTCCTGTTTCCTCACACAGTACTTCAAAACAGTTGAACACAGTGGGATGGCAGAGCCAGATAGAGCCAAGAATGTCAACTGGGTACAAGCCTCAAAATAATAAGAGGCTATGACATCCCAGGGTACAAGAGTTTATATACCAGAAACTGAACCAACAGCCTCCTAAACTCATTCATATGCTATCCCAATTGAGCTATGCAGACTGGTCTTTTTGTATATCTTTCTCACCTCCAAGGACACCACAAGACAGTTTCCCACTCTTGCTGCTTCTACCCAACATAGACCAAGCCAGAGTAATTAAGGGAAGAGAAACAAACAAAAAACACATAAGCAACAAAGGAAGAAAGCAAATTGTCATTGTTTGCAGACAATGTGATATTTTCTATTCATAACGCTAAATACTCCACAAAAAAATTGTTGGTACTAGTAAGCAAGTTTAGTAAACTTACAGGTTAGAAAATCAAAATACAAACATTTGTATCATTGCATTGCATTTGCATTCATCGCTATTTAAAATGCCTGAATAATCTGCCTCCAAATTGGAAAGAACCCAATGAAAAACTCAACTCCAGCTTGGTGAGTAACTGAGTTTATTAGGGGTTTCTTACAAACAGTGGACAACTTGCAGGCTGCAGCACCACCAAAACTGCCCTCTCCCCTGTGCTAGGCTACTGGTTTGACAGGTTATTAACTGAAACAGCAAAGTAGGATTAGAATCAAGAAGCGTCCTTGGGAAAAGTCATGTGTACTTCACCCCAATTTCTCCCTTATCAAGAAACTCCACTGTTCTCAGTAAGCACAGCCCAGCCACTGTGATGGGCGACTTCTTTATGCTGCCATCTGGCTTTCACTCTCAGCACCCGGGGGTGGGGGGTGTCGCAAGAGGAAGTTACTTTGGTTGGGGTTTGCAGGACAATTCTCACTACACTGTTACAGCAAATGACTGTGCATTTATTTTCTCATTTTTTCTGTTAATCCACAGTAAAAAAAACTCTCACAGGACTCAAATCAATGTGAAATCCTTTACAGAGCTGTGTGCTCTAGTGGAGAACATGTATCTCCCGGCCTCTTCCATCTTCTGGAAGACTGTGTTTCCTCCTGCTCAGGTCTTTTGGCTCATGTTGCCATCCCAAAGGTAAAATCATCAATCTGAGTCCTTATGATACTGCCTGGTTTTCCCTCTTCTGTCTGCCTGTGATGACACTGAACACACATGAATAATCCAGAAAATCACCCATCTCCAGGTCAGCTGATGAGGGATCTTAGCTCTGTCTGCACCCAGAACACCCCTCTCCGTGCATCCTGACATAGAGGTTCCAGGCATTAGGACCTGCATTGTGACAGGAGAGGGCCACGAGCCTGCAGGATGGGAAGGTCTCACTCAAAAGGGCTGTCTGCCCCATCTGTGCTTGCAATGGCACTGACTGTATCAGGCTTCTCATGAGGGCATGAGCCCTGGGGACTGGGGACTAGGTGGACTAGCAAAGATGGTACTTTCGTTTGTAACTGTGTTCTTTTCTTGCCTGATGTAAAAGACAGCTTCTTTGATAAGCACTCTGTGTGGGCAAGTTTATAAACTGTAAAGATATACTTTCTATGACAATTACATCACAAATGGTGCAGAAAATATAATTATGTTGGAGCAAAGGCTTTGTATACTATTAAAATTAAATTTGTTTAATCTAAATTGTTTTAAATTATTAATTGTAATTCCCAGGAGACACCTGCTAACAAAATAAATTTTTTAAAAAGGATAAGGAAACTAATGTGAAACTGCAGAAAATATTTAACACAAAAGAAGATGATAATGGTGGGAAAGGAAGAAAAACGATCCAAGATATATGGAAAATGACAAACAAAGCAGTAACTTATTAGAGACCCTACCCCTATGCCAGTTATAGGAAACCCATGCAGTGGGTTCCAATGTTCTGCCTGGGTTGTGCACATGGCAGGAAAGGAAAGAAAGCAAAAAACAAAGCAGAGGGGTGCCTAGCAGGGATCTGGGGCCACCAGCTGCTCTCTAGGAACAAAAGGCCAGAAGTTCCAGGTAGGTAGCATTTTATTAGCCAGTATAGGGGAGGGGGTATGGTGCTTTCCATGGTACAGCATAGAAGTAATGGTTGAATGGGCAATTTTAAACGATAAAGGCAACAAGCCAAGATCCAGCCCCACACCTGGGTGCCAACTTCATTGACCTAGAAAATGACATTTCTGCATTCCAAAGCCGGCCTTCGAGGCAGGCTGGGTAAGGACAGTCTAGGATGGATTCTGTGTGAATTTACAATTCATGATCCTCAGCAGTAATGTGTAATAGCTAAATATTGGAAGTGACTTGTAGACCCATCTACAGATGAAAGGATAAAGAAAATGTATGTATACACAATGGAGTACTGCTGAGCCACACAGAAGGATATCTTTGAGTCATCTATAGGAAAATGGATGCGCCTTAAAACCACAGTGCTAAGTGAAATAAATCAGACACTAAAAGTGAAATATCACATGGTTTCTCTTAAATGAGAAATCCAAAGTATAAATAGTTCAAAGAATACATATATAGGCCTATACATGCCTAGAACTTCTCTTACAGAGTTTACAAGAATTGATTTTATTACAAGAGATGGTATGAACAGCTACTTTGAAGAAAACGAGACTTTATGGTAGCCATAGCTGATTCCCTATCATCTTGTTGTGATGTCCAATAATGCTTTTATCCTTTGTTTGGATTGTTCTTAGTCTGTTCTGTATTATTTTATTTCAGTATGTGTGAAAGTGTGGACAGCTATTTTGAAGAGAACAAGAGACATTACAGTAGCGATTGTTGATTTTCCTATTGTCTGGTTTTGAAGGCCTGTAATGCTTTCATTCTTTTGTTTTTGTTGGTTTTATACTATTGTGTTTTGTTTGTATTTATTGTGTGTGAAGATATGGAGAACTGTTTTGAAGAAAACAAGATGCATTATAGTAGCCACTGTTGATTTCCTGTTGTCTTGTTTTGAAATCCTCTGCTGCTTGCATTGTTTTGTCCTGATCCGCTTTCTTCTCTTCTGTTTTGTTTTCTCTTATTCTCTTTAAAATAAAATTAAAAAAAATAGTTCAAAGACCAAAATAAAAGACTATGATATGAAGTAGAGACTTAAACTTTGTGAAGAAGGGAATTGGATCTAGGGATGTTGATAGGCAAGGGGAAGGGATGGAAAGAGAAAGTAAAAATGATAAAGATGTTATATATATATCTACCGGTTCCCCAGGATAAATGTAATTAATATGTATTACAAACATGTATTAATTATTAAAAAGAACCAAGTACAGGTAAGGTAAATGCAGAACCAATAAGGTAAATGCAGGTTCTACCTTATAAATAAATTCATTATATTTTAAAATATTAAATGCTCAGAAGAAGATTATAGAAATTAACGCGTCAAATCCTATTTGAAATAATATGTTCATCAAGATTATAGGATAAAAGATTTTCATTCAAATATTTTATTTGTATACAATTGCAATAAAGAGTTCACAAATTAAATTAAGGAGGGGCTAGAGATTTAGTTCAGCATCACAAGTACCTGCTTGGCAAGTGTGAGGTCATGAGTTTAACCCGCTGTATCAAAAAAAAAATTAAATTAAGGAAACAACTGCACATACAATTGTACCAGAAAGAATAAAACATTTGTGAATAAATTTACCAAATGAAGTAGAAGACTGATATTCAAAAACCACAGAAGATTAAAATAACTGGATAGACTGCACATTCACAGATTGAAGATTTAATCTTGTTAAAAGAACAATATTCCCAAAGCTTATTGAATCATATGAACTCACTATAGTCCATATGAAAGTCTCAGCTATCTTTCTTGGCAGAAAATGACAAGCTGATCCCCAATTCCTTTGAAACTCCAAAGACAGACAACCAAGCCAATCCTAAAAAACAATAAAGTTGGAGGATTCATATTTCCCAATTTTATACAGTTCTATAGTAAGCAAGACAGGTTGGAATTGCATATATGAATGAAATAGAAACAAAAACCCAGAAATAAATCCTTTCTGAAAGTTATGATCAGTTTGTTTTTCAACACAGATGCCACCATAATTCAATAAAGAAAGAAAATTCTTTTCAACAGTTTTGGGACAACTAGATATCTACATGCAAAAGAATGAAGCTAGACTCTGTCCTCAAGCCACATAGAAAAACTAACAGAAAATAAATCATTCACCTAAATATATCAGCTAAAACTATAAAGCACTAATGCTTAACATCATTAGTCATTAGAGAAATACAAAATCAAAACCACAATGCACCAAGATGGCTACAATCAAAATTATATACACATGAGTAAATCAGAAGCTATCAGGCAGTCCCTCAAATATGAAGTTATCATACAACTTGACAATTCCATTGTTCAGTATGCAGGGAAGAGAAAAGAAAAGGTATTTACCTGTGCGTGAATATTCAAAGAAGCAGCATCTATATTAACCCAAAAGGTAAAATACCCAAATATCAATAACTGAGAAACAGAAAAACAGAAAACTATGGCATATCCAAGCTGGGGACAGTGGTGCACATCTGTAGTCTCACCTTTATCTCTGGGGTTTACCTCAGAGGCTTGAACAGGGGATTACTCAATGAGATAATATAGTGTTGGACTGAGGTCTCGGTGCCAGTGAGTTATCAGGCAGATATCACTAAATGGAAATAAAGGCCTTATCACAGACCTCAAGTGGAGCTCACTTTATATTGTTAGGTTATATATCACCACATATTTCTTTCACTCTTAACTGCATTTGTTTACTAATGCAACATGTGTACACGACAAGCGCCACACAATGTCCCCAATCCAGGAATCAGATTGGACACTAACACCCTCATTTTCTATTTCACAGATTTTTGCAGCAGTATTGGAGTTCAATCACAACAACTGTCGATTGTAAAAATAAGTTAATTTGAAACAGCATTACATAGTTTACATGTTAAAACTACATTTCAATCTAGTGCTTCCTGTGATGTCCAGCAGAGGGCTGTGCATAACCTTCCAGTAGTCTAACATTCCCAATGTTTGCTTACTGTGAGTTGCTCCCAGACCCCCTTAATGCACAGTTTGGGAACCACAGACACTGGCTGAAGACAGGATCAAGAATTTGAACATAATAGAAGGTTAGGGATCACGGAGAAGTATTAGATAGTCCTCCCACCTTGTATTCCAGGGATCATGCAGGTCCTGCCACCTTATATTCAGGATCTTGTGTTGGCCAGAAGCAGATGGGTGCTCGCTGAGAGCCCAGCAGTTCACCCTTGTATGACAGCTTTCTCTCCTTTTGAGCCAATAAAAGCCAGTTGGACCTTGGTTCATCCTAGAGCCAAGGAGAGCAAGGACAAATGTCAAAATGAGGAGCTATGCAAGAATTTCAGAAAGACCACACAATGAAATTACAGTTACCAGCTTAGGGACTCCTCTATGCATCAGAAGACAATCCCTGGGGTAAAATGCTAGCGAACATCACTGGAAGGAAAGGACCACTCTGAAGAACAGCCTCAAGCTCTACTGTGTGTGTGTGTGTGCGTGTGTGTGTGTGTGTGTGTGTCTGTGAGAGAGAGAGAGAGAGAGAGAGAGAGAACATATTTGTGAAAGATGAATTGATTTCCTAATGATTAGCTGCAGATGGAGACAGGACAGCTGTGAAGCTTTGCACACATTGTACCCACCCTATCCCACCTCCTAATGTTCCTACAGGAAAATTTGCTATTCCACTAACCAATGGTACATTACCCTAGACTTCTCATCAGTCACTGAATTTATGTTATAAAGAACCAACACACAATAAAACACAACACTTAGCCAAATGCTAAAATTAATATAACTACAGGAGTTCTGGTTTTCCCAGCTCTTAGGTGACTATGAAAGATGCTCTTTAGTGATCTATATTATCACAGTGACATAGTGTACATCAAAAAATAATGTTCTAAATCTTTCCTTAAACTATGTTCAGGGGTGGAGAGGTAGTTTAGTGGTAGAACACTTGCCTATTATGTGCAATGCCCTGAGTTCAATCCTTAGCACCACATACAAAAAAAAACAAAACAAAACAAAAAACAAAAAAAAAAAAAACATAGAAAGAAAAGAAAACTGTGCTCCACTCCAAATGCCTCCTCTTTGGATGTTCTATCTGGAAACTGATTTACTGTGTCTGCCTTATCCTGCTTCCCAAATCTGCACCCTGCTTGCCTTTCCCATGGGACCAGTCCTATGAAGACAAGAACTTGATTCAAGTTAAGCAATAGTGCCGGCCTACTGAAACCCCCACAGAGGGTTCAGTTCTCCCCACCTGGCAATATGGCACATGCATCTAAAACAAAGACAAAATGAGAAATTTCTGCAGTTGACGAGCTAGCCAATGGCCAATGCTCTCTGTGGAATGAGAGGCTACATAGTGGCTTAAGCGCCTGTCTGGCAGGTGCGAGGTTGTGAGTTCGATCCCTGGTGCCGCAAAAAAAAAAATAAAAATAAATAAAGTTTATGGCTTTTATTTGCCTCAGTGAGGGAGGTGAGTGGGGATTCGGGCAGAGTGTTAACAAAAAGAAACTTTTTAGGCATTGACTGTAAAGAGAAACAGTAATTTTGTACCAGGCACAAAGGCTCTCCAATTAGCAATGTGACAGACAGTTTCATGTATGCAAGGCTGGCAACTTTACTGCCAGGAAGGTATAATTCTTATTGAGTCTCATGACCTCAGCTGAGATGTTATCTCATATCTTAGCCCTGGAATCTCACAGACTCCTGCTTGAGCCCCCATTCCAGCCACTGGCAGGAGGAGCAATTCTCACTCACATGATGTAATGAGACAAGTTAATGTTATTCATTGGACTTGACCACATTCTTATAGCCAATTAAGGGAACATCTGCTTCTCGACAGCCAGCTCTGCATATCTCAGTGAATAGAACTGAAGGAGAGAACAGGGAAAGATTGAGACAAAGGGTTTCATTCCTCAGGAGAGCATAGCTTGGTGGTCTTCCACACTGGACTGCCAGTGAATTGCTCCCAGTGACTCTTCCCTCCTGATGTTCATGTGCTGAAGTAGTCTCCTCCTACACTGAACTGTGAGAACAAGTGTGTCTCGGTTACTTTTCTCTAGTTGCTGGAACAACATACCCAGCAACCTAAATGAAGAGAGGAAAGGTTTATTTAGCTTACAATTTGTGGAGGTTTCAGTCCATAACCAGCTGGCTCCAAGACAGGGTAGCATGGAACCAGGGCAACACTTCAAGGCAACAGGCAGTAAAAGCAGTCAGAACAAAAGGGAGGGAAACAAGCTTGTTTTCCTCTCTTATACTGCACATGGTTCACTCTACCTCCAGGTCCAGTGTATCACTCACAAAATCTCCTTGAAATTCTCTTGCACAGGATCAGGATATTTACAAAGTAAGAACCCTGACTCCCTGCTGAGTCTCTTAGTTAGACTTCTAAACTGTTCAAGTTGACACATGTAATGTATCAACCATACAATCCTCAGAGTTACCTGGCAACATTCTCCACCTTTATAGCTCCAAGTTCACCCAGAAAGTACCAGGAGCTGTTCTGCAGCCTGAGACAGACTAATGGAACCTGTGTGTTAATCAGTTTTATGTTACTGTAACAAATACCTGAGCTAAAATTTAAAAAGAAGAAAAGTTTATCTTGGTTTACAGTTAGTGGGGTCACAGTCTATGATCAATTGGTCCCATTGCCTCTGGGCCTGTAGTGAGACAGTACATCACGTCAGAGAACATGTATTAGAATGGAATGTCAGGCAAGCAGGAAAAAAAAAAAAGGAACAAAAGAGATTAAGGCCCCACAATTCCCTTTGAGGGCACACTCTTAATAAGCTGAGACCTCTGCCAGGCCTCACACCTTAAGGTTTCTACCACTTCCTAAACCCATCATTCTGAGGAATAAGCCTTTACCACACGGGCCTTTGGATAATCAGTCCAGATTCAAATGATGGCCCCTGACTCCAACAATAGATACACAAATAGCAGCTTGTCATTTCAAGAAGTAGGAGGAAATGGGCTTTTATACTCACCCTTTCCCCTGAGCACTCCCCAGGTGGCACACCTCTCCTTCTAGCCACACTGACAAGTCAAAGGCTTCCTACAATTCTGCACTCACCTTACAAGAGAGGATTCAACAGGTTCCACATTGGGGCTCTGTACTGCTCCTTTAACCCTAGCTTTTCTCCTGTACTGAGCCCTGTTCTTTCTCATTCTATGCCTCTGTCCTCACTTTGCCCCAGCTAGGATCAATTCTCCTCCATAACGCCAGCAGGAATGAATTCCACCTGACATTCTCTACCTCCCTGTGCTCAGGCAGCCTCCTTCCAAAGGCCCTCTGGCAACATCCCAGCTACAGGGGATCCCATGCTCTCTAAGCCACTCAGCCTGGCTCTGGGTGCCCAGCTTCCACCTCTCACTGTCTGCTGTATGACATAAACCAGCTCCCAAAACAGACCCCATTTCTCCAAGTCAAATTCACATATGGGTCATCTATAGCAAAGAGCAGTCCCTGAGCCCAGAGGGCACTCAATGAACAATGATTGCAGGAAGACGCTGCATATGCTGAGGCACTTGATACTGCAATAATGGTTCTGTGTCCTCCCTCTACCACCTCCTTTTCCTCCTTTCTCGGTTTGTTTTGCTTCTTTACATGCTGTTGCTTTTCTGATAAAATGAAAGAGCCTCCATCCCCAAAGTTCCACCTTTAAAGTCCACCTGTTCCAATAACTGTTTCCTTCTCTCCCACCTTTTCTTTATTTCCATATAAAAGAACAGTCTTTGGCTAGCACAGATACAATACAAAAAGGAAAGAACCCATGAGTGCCCAGGAGGAAGTGTGTTATTACCAAGACTAGGTTGATAAGAGTATGTCAGGGTTGGATCTCACAGAGAAAAAGAATGAAACTGGAGAAGAAGCAGGCAGAGCACAATCAAATTTATTTAAAAGATATAAAGGCAAGGAAGTAGAAGATGTAAAAGCAGGGAAGTAGAGCTCGTGCTAGCTGAGGGGACGTTCTGAGCAGGATACACCAGTGTCATGCCACTCTGCCTTGGAACCAACTGATTATGGACTGAAACCTCTATAAACAATGAGTTAAATAAACTTGTGCTTCCTTCATTTGGGGTGCCACGTGTTTTGTTCCAGCAATGAGAGAAAAGTAACCAAGACAGAATTTGCTATAAGGGGAGTAGGGTCATTGCTGTGACTATACCTGACGACGTAGTTCAAGAACCTTTGGGAATGGCTTGTAGGAAGAATTTGGAAAGGTTCGTAGATGTTCCCTGAAAGTGTAACCCTGCAACAGCTTAGACTGTTCTGTATGGGAGATTCTGGTCAGAGCTCAGAAGACCAGGCTCAGGAGGTTTCTCCTAGGAAGGACTGCATTGGGTGCTAAACAACAGATGATGTTTGTTATGACTTGGAAAAAAGTTTGTCTGCATTTTGCTCATGCCCAAAGACTTTGCCTGAGACTAAGATTAAGGATGGTGGACTAATTAATCTGACAGAAGAAGTTTCAAAGCAGTCGAATGTTGAGGCTGTGGCATGGCTATTGTTGGGGGCTTTTAGCCAGATTTATGCTGTGAATCAGGTGCAAAGAGCCCAGCAGGATCATTTAACACATTGTGAGTTTGGCCAGAAAAGAAGCTCCAATAAAGATGTGGACTACAAAGATAGAGCTGAGGAAACCTTGATTGTTGAAGAGGAACAGGAGAATAAAAACACTGGCCTAAAAGCATCACAAAATGCAAAAGTCTCAAACCTTTGCAGCTTCAAACTGGCAAAAGTGAAAGACCTTGCTTTGAGGCAAAAACTTCAGAGCACCACGTTCCAGAATGGCAGTGCTGGCCACACCAGGTTCCAGAATGGCAGTAGTATAGAGAATCTGTTCCTCAGAATCAGATTCAGAGTGCTCAGTGATGCAGGCACTTGACCCCTACAGCCAAGAGAGAGGAAAGCCTGGCTACTGCTCCGACTGACAGCAGATCTCAGCATCATCCACATGGGACTGGTTTTAGATGCATACAGAATACACAAGTTCTGAGGTTAAAAAGGCTTCCAACCTGATTTCAGAAAGCCTGGGAGGCCAGGCAGTGTGCCCCTGAGGGGGCAGTGTGTGAAGCTGTAAATGTGAAGCCCAAGATGCAGTGGAGACCCCAGAAGTTTTCAAAAGCCAGGAGCGTGGATCATCTAAGAAAAGCTGCAAGGAGGGAGCAAAGTCAACCTAGGGGAACAGCTGTGGGATCTGTAAGCACCAAAAGTGCCACAGGCATGGAACCATGCAAGCCCTTTAAACCTCACAATTTGCCACAGATTGCTTCAGATATTGAATGCGCAACTACAGGGTTTAAGGTTTGTCATGCTGCATTTTGGACTTGTTTTCATCCCAATCCTTTGTATTCCCCTGCTTGTAACTTTTGGAATGGTAATGCCTATCTTGTGCCATTGTATGTTGAAAGTGTTTAACTTTGTTTTCATTTGTACAGGGGCTTGCATCCAAGGTTTGCCTTACATATCAGAGGAGACTTGAGATTTAAACTTTTCAGCAATACTGAAACTTGTAGAACTTTGGCAACTCTTGAAGATGGACTAAATGCCTTTTGCATAAAGGGGTGTGCTTGAGTCTTTGGGGGGCCATGGACAAAATGTTATGATTCTAATGTAATAAAATGTGGATAGACAATACTGGTTCTTAAGGATTGTTAAACCTGTGTTATAATGTTCAAGCTGTTAAATGGTAAAAATAAGCATGTTTTGGTATCTGGAGGCTCATTTAAAGAAATGTGTCTGGTTGCCAAGTTGACAAGGGGTAGATTGTAATGACTGATATATTGTGTCTACTTGAGAAGTTTATGTTTAACTAAGATATTTAGCAGGGAGCCAGGATTCTTCCTTGTAAACATTTTCATCCTGTGCAAAAGGAGGGCAAAGAGATTTTTTGAGTGCTACACCAGCGTTGGTGGTGGTGGTGGTGGGGTACCCTACTTACAACATAAGGGAGGAGAGGAGGCTTGTTCCCCTCCTTTTGCTTTGGCTGCTTTTGCTGGCTACTTCCTTAAAGTGTTGCCCTGATGCCATGCCACCCTGCCTTGGAGCCAACAGATTATGGACTGAAATCTCCATAAAGAGTGAGCTAAATAAACCGTTCCTTCCTTCATTTGGGGCACCAGGTATTTTGCCCCAGCAATGGAAGAAAATTAACCAAGACACCATCCTGATAGAAGGACCTGGCATCCACGGGAGAGAGCCCATTTGATTTTTGACTGAGAGTATTTGGGTAAAGTTTTGCTTAAGGGTCTCTTCTCAAACCAGGGAAGTCTGAAGGGGGGCCTTCAAGCAGCCTTTTTAGCTGCTGCATCAGCCAGTTGATTACCCTGAGATATTTTGTCAAATTGTTTTTGATGTGCTTTACAGTGAATTACTGCCACTTTGGAGGGCATATAAATGGATAATAAAAGATCATCTGTTTGGTTATGATACTTTATGGGAGATCCATTGACTGTTAGATAATATTTGTCTTTTCATATGGCTGCATGGGCATGTAATACTAGGAAAGCATATCTCAAATCAGTATAAACATTGACTTTTTGTCCTTTGCTGAGTTGTAAGGCCCTGGTCAGAGCTATGAGCTCTGCTAGCTGAGCACTAACTTCAAGTGTGAGTAGGGATCTTTCAAGAGTCGGTTGTAAAATTACCACTGCATATCCTGCCTTTCTTGTTCCATCTTCCATGAAGGAGCTGCCATCAGAGAAGAGGGTCAAATGAGGGTAAGTAACAGGTGTGTCTACTAGGCCCTCTCTGGCTGCATATGTATGGAGAATTACCTGTTCATAGTCATGTCTGTCAGCTTCAATTTTTACCTCTTCTGGCAGAAAGGTCTCAGGGTTTACGCGGGAACATGTTTTTATTTGAATGGCTGGTTCTCCTAGTAGTAGAGCCTGGTATTTAAGAAGTCAGTTGTCTGACAGCCATAGACTCCCTTTGGAAGAAAAAATCCTGCCACACTGTGAGGTGTGTACATGACGAGATCTTTGACTAAAGTCACCTTGGATGCCTATGGTACTAAGTGAGCTATACCTGCCACAGCTTTAAGGCAAGCAGACCATCCCTTTGATAAAATGTCTAATTTATGGCTCAGATACCCTATAGGCTGTTCAGTGGGTCCCCGATTCTGTATCAGCACTGCCAAAGCCATGTCTTGCCCCTCATCAACATACAAATTGAAATGGTGTCCTGTGGGTAGGCTCAGGGCTAGGACATTCAGAACTGCTTGTTTCAGCTTCTGGAATGCACCTTAGCAATAAGGTTCCCAAGTTAAAATATGGGTATCTGACTTTTGGGTCTCTTTTATAGCTTGACATAGGAGACATGCAATCTCCCCATATCCTGGTATCCAGAGGTGACAAAAGCCTGTAATCCCTAGGAATCCCCTTAGCTGTTTCAGAGTCTCGGGCTGTGGGAAGGAAAGAATTGGTTTACTTCATTCTTTCCCTAATCTTCAGGTTCCCTTGGATATGATAAGGCCTAAATATTTTACCTCAAGACTGCAAAGTTGTGCTTTAGATTTAGAAACTTGATAACCTGTCTGCTAGAAAATTTAGGAGAGAACAGGTGCCTTTGCTACAGAACTCTTCCAAGGTGGCGCATAACAGAATATCATCTACATATTGTAAGACCAGGACCTGAGAAAACTCAAAACATGCCAGGTCATGGGAAAGCACTTGTCTAACAAGATGTGAACTATCCCTGAATCCTTGGGGAAGCACTGTCCATGTCAACTGAGAGACCTGGTCATGTGAGTTTTCAAAAGCAAAAAGAAACTTGGAATCTGTATGTAAAGGAATACAGCAGAAGGCATCTTTTAAATCTAACACTGAAAACCAACTGGCATATTCTGGGATCTGAGAAAGGAGAGTGTATGGGTTAGGTACCACTGAGTAAATTTGTAATATTACCTCATTTATCAGTCTAGGGTCCTATACTAATCTCCATTCCCCACTGGGTTTTTCAATTCCCAAGACTGGAGTATTGCACAGACTATTATAGGGTTGAAGTAAACCTTATGCCCTTAGTATCAATTATAGGTACTAATCCTCTCTTAACTTCAGGTTTTAAAAGTTATTATACTGGGCGTGGTGGTGCATGCCTGTAATCCTAGCACTCAAGAGACTGAGGCAGCAGGATTGTTGTGAGTTTGAGACCAACCTTGACTACAAAGTGAGCTCAATGCCAGCATGAACTGCCTGGTGAGACCCTGTCTCAAAAAAGGCAAAAAAAAAAAATGGATATTGTCTCCAAATCTCTGAGATGTATCTATACTGGAACCGCTCTTAGTGCTCTACCTATGTTACCTTTAGTTGCCCATACTTTAGGATTTATATCTGTCTCCACA
This sequence comes from Dasyprocta punctata, assembly GCA_004363535.1. Taxonomy (NCBI): domain Eukaryota; kingdom Metazoa; phylum Chordata; class Mammalia; order Rodentia; family Dasyproctidae; genus Dasyprocta; species Dasyprocta punctata. The sequence continues at coordinate 31,436 of RJWM01008724.1, forward strand.
AGAGGAAGGCAGCATACTTGACCTGGGTGCCTATATATTACAGTATTTAAACAAGATAAAATATGTCTCCCTAAGAGGGGACCTGGGATTTCAGGTGTAATCAAAACTGAGTGTGTAAAAAGAGAGCTATCCCAGTTACAGCCTAAGGGTTGTGAAAAGTAGCAGGTTACCTCCTCTCCAGGGACTCCTTTCACTGAGGTATAACGGCTGCAAGGAAGGTCAGGATTGAAAAGAAGGACTGAGAGATTTGCACCAGTGTGCAGCAATAGGCTGGTTCCTTTTTCCTCTATAGTCATGATTACCTGGGGCTTCTCTGTGGAGACGACAGCATGGCCAGAGGGTGAGGGCAGAGATTGACACAGGGGCCCTTCAGTCCTGCTGGACCAACTGATAGGCCAGGTCCAATCTCTGGGACCTTGGGCTCAGAGGGCAGTCTGACCTCCAGTGCTCATCTTTGCAGTCAGGGCATGGCCTACGGGATTTTTAGGGCAGTCCCTCTTAAGGTGGCCTGGCTTGTGGCAGTGAGAGCAGGTCAGTGTACTCTTCAAGCTTTTCTTGGAACCCCAAGAATCAGATTTAGGGTCTGTTTCTCTTAATGCTGATGCAAAGGCAGCTGCTTTCTCCCAGTCTTTCTGTTTTTTCTCTTTGGCCTATTCCTCATCACAGTTATAAAATATTGAGGAGGAAATTTTTACCAAAGTATCAAGTGAACTATCTGCAGCAAAAGTCATCTTTTTTGGCTTTTTTCTAACATCTGAGGTTGACTGGGTAATAAATTTATCTTTAAGAATAATTTGCCCCTCTATCAAATCAGGTTCTAGGGAAGTATGTTTTATTAATACCTCTCATAAATGATCGAAGAAGGCAGAGGGGTGTTTCTTACTTTCTATTTGAATAGCTGATAATTTAAAATAATTGAATGACTTAGCTCATATCCTTCTTAGACCTTCAAGAGCACATGTCTTGAAATGTTTTCTAATCCAATTACCCACCTGGTTGTTAGGCCAGTAGGGGTCTAGCACAGGGACTGCTTGCAATCCAGTGGGAAATGGTAGTTTCCCTGGCTGTCTCTTCTGGCCTTTTATAACTAACAATATGATATTCATCTCCAAATGCAATAACAGGTTGTAATGCTGCTTGTCTCTCACTAGAAGTCAATGTTTGATTTAAGAGTAATATTACAGAGTGGTGTGGACTACAGGAAGAGAAAGATCAGCGCCTCCTGAGAACCAGACATACTGGGTCAGGGAAGATCCAACCAGAAGACAACTAGCCAACCTTCCTTGTAAGCAGTGCAATGCATTCCAGGAAGAGAAAAGTCAGCACCTGTTATGATCCTACCACCATGCAGGTTGAGACTCACACACCACCACCACCGCCACCCAACCCCCCTGTAAGCAACCTGCTGGTTCGGAGGACTGGCTAAGCTGATAGTAACTAAGGTACATAAAGCCACTAAATGTTTGTATTGTTTGGTTGATTATGCAAGCCTGGAGACAGTCGACTGAGCATCTCTTGGGAAGATGACAGTATGCAATGTAGCAAATATGGGGGATTCTCTTCTGTCTTGTCTTTGAAGCCTGATATTGTTCTCATTCTTATGCTTTATTCAAATTAATTTTTTTGCTCCATTTTGTATTCTGTTTTTATTGGTTTTATTGTGTTTTGGGTGGGGGGTTGATTTTATTAGACCTGATGGAATGAACAACTATTGTGAAGATAACAAGATATACTATAGTAGCTATTGTTTTCCTTTGAAGTTCTGTACCAATTCTACCACTTTGCTTTGGTTGACTTTGTTCTGTTTTGTTTTGCTGGATTTTACTACCTTTAAAATAAAAAAATTTTTTTAAAAAAGGGTAACATTACATGTTTCCAATCTAGCTCATATGTCTGAGTAAGTCCTCTAAGGACCTCAATGTACATATCAGGTCATCTGAAAATCTTCCAAGATCTAACTTTATCTGTTTTAGGTCACTAAGAGAAGAAGGCACATGAACTCTGGCAGTTCCAAATTGTAAACTTGCTTCCTGTAAATGACATTGTCCTTAAGGAGCTTATATAAACTCAGCTAAGGATGGGTATGGCCCTGTAGAGGTGTGGATGACAGCTGGTCTAGAAGTTCAGTCCTCAAGGCTAGAAGGGCAAGTTTGGGAAAATTTAGGTTCAGTAATTGTAGGTGAGGTTTTGATTCAGGCTGTCTGGTCCTCAGGTTCCAAATGGTGGGGAGGAGCAGTCTCAGGCTCCAGGATAGTGACTGTATTAAGAGCCAAAGGTGATAACTTTTCCTGTGGCTCACGTTTACACTTTGAACATAAATAAGGTGTATTCCTTAATACAAAGAAAATCTAAACATAAGACAGTTCGGACCATTTTCCCTCCTTTTTGCACTATGTCTCTGGTTGTAAAAGAACATCATAATTAATACTTCCCTCTGCATTCCATTTTGGCTTGACAGATGGGTAGGCCATGCACATGTGCAGAGAAATATCAGATGACTCTTTTTAGACATGGAAGGACATCTTCCAGTGCTTAAGAACGCATTCCAAAGGAGTACAGGGCTTTGGCATTGAATTGCCCATATCTGTAACATAAAAAGCAATGCACAGAAGGGTATGAGACTTTGACACTGAGCTACCTATCTATGCAAAAAGATATAATTGGGTGCCCCTTTCTTATTTTTATTTGACAATATCCTCAAGATGTCCCTTGGGTTGATTCCACTCCAGGGCAGATGGACATCCTCTGCAGAGAGTGGAAGACAAAATTTGGCCAGACTATCCACCCTTGAACTGGCACACAACTTTATCTTCCCAGGTAGCTGGTGAACTTTCTTTCCATAAGCCTAATTGTGACACGAATACTTAAAGAAGGAAGCATAACTTTATAGTAAACTATTGCTTTTTATTTATTGTAAAAAGATAAGTTAGAGCACTTTTCTGTCTGTTTTGTGAAGGAGATTCCCTCCAGAGATAGATAAAAACAACAAATAAACTTGAGAAACTCTGCCCTGGGCCATCAGACAAAGTCTCCAAGGCATTTGTGCCCTCTCTTTAATTACCTAGGCAATCTTTCCTAATAGCAGGACATGGCTATGCTTTATCTAAATCTCACAGGTTAAACATATTTATCATCCACAAATTACATTTTACACGTTAGTAAAGGAACATCAGTCTTATATGTACACAGAAAAGGGTGACTAAAATCTCTTTTTTTCTCTCAGTTAACGTATGTAAGACACAAACGCAAATAATTTCCCACTAGTTTCTTCCAAATGTAAACAATTATTTCAGGTTGCCTTGGCCTAATTTCTGAAAGGAGAGGTAGTCCAATTGCCTAAAAAGTTTGAGGAACATTTTTATTACTAGCAGAGAGATATAAGTAGATAAGTAAGTAGAGATTTTCTGTGGTCATAAGCCAATTTCCACTGAGGAATCTTTGGGTATCCACCACAGAGTCACCCAAGACATGAGCCCTCAGCTGTTCTCAGATTCCAATGGCCCAGATAATCAGAGTCAATCTCCAGAAAGGAATGCAGTTGTCCATTTGGTCAACATTCCATTGGCCATTGGCTTCCACGGGGATTCACCAAAGAGATGCAGGGGAAACCACTCTTCTGCTCTGCTGTAGGAATGTTTAATTAGATGACAGAGTAAACAGTTTGTCAAAGTTCTATAAGTGACAGTTAAAAAAAAAAGCCTGAACAAGATCATTACCTAGTACTTTATGAGTTTACACTAAAGGTTTTAAAGTCCATAAATTATCATCAAAGCAGTGAATTTGCTGGTAGTGGGGTGGGCAAGGGGGAAACAACCCAGAGTAGGACATGCTTGCTCTTCACTGAAATGGGTATTAAAGGCTCAACTACCCGTCAGGTCAAATGAATGGCAGAGCCCAGGCCCTAGAAGATCAGACTTCTCCCTTGTGAGCAAATGTCTGGGTGTCACTTTAGAGATATTAGCTGCTACTTGGTAGGGACAACACACATTTAGTGGTAAGGGGCTTTTACATGTAGCAGCCAAAAGCAAACAGTCTTCGGGTACAGACAGCCATCACTTAAGTTCTGGTTCCTGCCTATAAACTGCTTTGTGCTAGTTATTGACTGCATCCACCTGACAGCCTTGGAAGAAGCTGACATGAGAGGAATTCATGTCACATGCTTAGCACAGCTTGCTGCAAATGATAGGAGAAAATAAGTGCCAGATAGAAGGGTTTGAATTGTTGGTGAAGTTACTTTGTTATTACATGATGATCCTGGGAAGTTACACATTTTCACAGTGGGGATAAAATAAGAATCATCCTTGGACAAAATCAGGAAATAGTAATGAACTAAGAAATACTAGAGTGGCATGAATTGAGAGGGACATAATGATGTACACATGTAATCCCAGCACACAGGAGGCTGAGGCAAGAGGGTCACTGTGCATTCAATGCTAGCCTGAGCTACTTTGTGACTTTATGGTCAGCCTGGAGTACAGTGCACAGTGAGGCCCTGTCACAAAACAACAAAGAGTGGCCGCAACTGATCACAGACAAGTCACAGGGTCTCAGTTCACATGTTCTGCAGCTGGATTTCTCTGGACAACTTATGTCACCAGATGGCCAGAAGAGGGTCCACTGAATCTTCCTTCTTTTATGTGTGTGTGTAGATGTGTGGGTAGGTGGGTGTGGATGTGTGTTTTACTGGGGATTGGATCCACTGGAGCACTAAACTACATCTCCAGACTTTTTATTTTTTTTGAGATAGTATGTCAGTAATTTGCTCAGGCTGGTTTCAAACTTGTGGCCCTCCTGCTTCAGCCTCCCAAGTAGCAGGGATTACAGTTATTCCCAGGTAGCCTTTCTTCATAAGGCAATAGTTATCTAGTGAAAGAAAGAAAGAAAGAAAGAAAGAGAAAGAAAAGAAAAGAAAAGAGCATGGTCATGATCAAGCACTATAGTGAAAGACCTGCATTAATTAGACCCTAAAGGATCAAAAAGTCAGGCATGGTGGCCCATGCCTGTAATCTCAGCACTCAAGAGGGTGAGACAGGAGCAACACTGTGAGTTTGAGGCCAGCCTGGTCTACATATTCAACTTCAAGGCCACCCTAAACAACTTAGTGAGACCCTGTCTCTTCATTTGAAGTTCCTCTATCCTCTGCCAATGTAAACAATAAATTCAGTTTTGTCTCATTAAGAGAACAACATATCTAAGCACAAAACAAGGAGCAGAGATGGTGGAGTAGCATTAACAATGGGATGTCTGCCTCCATTCCAGATGCCAAGTATTGGGGAGGTTTCGGTACTTGCGTGCCCTCTGCAGGGCCTTGTGAGAAATAGTTCCACTTTCCACATCGTGGCACAAGAACATAATACTAAAATCTATCAGAGAAAAAGCCACAAATCTTCTATAAAGGAAAGTCCATCAGAATTATAGTAGACTTTGCAACACAATCCTTGAAGTCAAGGAGAGCTTGGCATAAAGTGTTTCAAGTGCTGAAAGAAAATAACTTCCAATACAGATTAATGTACACTGTCTTTCAGATTAATGGACAAATAAGATAGCTCCATGAGAAAGAACAACTTAACCAACTCCACAGTGTGTTCTGAAAGATACTGCAAAGAGCAATAACAATGTGCGCTAATAGACTAGAAGATCATGTCAAGAAACAAGATGCAACAATATGTTGCATGTAAGAAACACATTTTAACACAAAAAGAAATTCATACAATGAAAGGATGAAAAAGATGGAAAGGTTGGAAATATTCCATGTGACAAGAAACAAGAAAATAGTAGGGGTAGCTATTCTATTTGCAACCAATGTGAACTTCAACCTAAGACATATCAAAAGGGGTTTAAAAAGTCACTATATTCTTGTTAAGGGAAAAATCCAAGAAGGGATAACAATCATAAACACATATGCATCAAACATAGGAGCACACAACTGTATCAAACAAATACTAATGGCCATAAACAACCAAAAAGGCACTAATACAATTATAATGCGGAACCTTAAAACTACATTGTCACAAATACATAGACCAAATAGGCAAAAAATCAATAAAGAACTATCATAACGGAACCAAACCTGTGAACAAATAGACTTCATAGATATCTACAGACTGTTCCACCCAACAACATCAGAGTACCCATTCTTCTCAGTTGCACATGGGAGGGTCTCCAAAACAGACCACATACTGGTGCACAGAATAGGCTTCAGTAAATGCAAATGAATTGAAATTATCTAATATATGTAATTTGACCATACTACAATGAAACTGGAAATCAAACTTACAAAAACTCCATAAATACATGGAAATTAAATAACACACTACTGAGCAACAAATGGGTCATAGATAAAATTAAACAGTATCCACAATTAAATGATAATGCTGATACAACATCCCGGAACCTATGGAATGTAATGAAAGCTGTCCTAACAGGGAAATTTATAGCAATGAATATCCATGTCAGGTAGACAGAATGAGCTCAAATAAATAACTGAATGCTGAAATCCAAACTTCTAGAAAAAGAACAAGTCAAACCAAAAGCTTGTACTAGGGGAAAAATTATAAAGATGAGAGCAAATATAAATCAGTTGGGACAAACAAAACACCACAAAGGATCAGTGAATTAAAGAGTTGGTTCTTTGAAAGAGTAAATAAAACAGATAAAACCTTAGACAAACTTATAAAAAAAAAAAGGGAAAGACTCAAATTCATGCAATTAGCAGTGAAAACGGTGAAATCACAACAGATCCTGCAGAAATCCAGAAGGTCATCAAAATCTACTTAGAAAACTTTTATTCTAATAAAATGCAAAACATAGGTGGAATTGACAGATTCCTAGATATATAAATACCAAAGCTGAATCAAGAAGACATAAAAAATCTAAATGTCACAATATCAGTCAGTATGACTGAAAATGTAATGAAAAACCTATCAACAAAGAAAATCCCGGGCCCTGATGGATATACAGCTGAGTTCTACAAGAAATTTAGAGAGCATCTAATGCCACTACTCTTTAAACTCTTCAGTGAAATAGAAAAGGAAGCAATACTCCCAAACTAATTCCTGCAAGCAAGTAGTATGCTGGTACCAAAACCACAAGGATCCACTCATAAAAGAGAAGTACAGGCCAATCTCCCTAACGAACATGAATGCAAAAGTCCTCAATAACATACTAGCAAACACAATGCAGCAAATCATCAAGAAGATTATATAGCATGACCAACTGGGATTCACCCCAGTTATGCAAGGATGGTTCATACACAAACCAATAAATGTAATATGCCACATTAACAGAGCCAAAGAAAAAAAACTACATGACTTAATACATGCAAAAAAAAGGCATTTGATGAAATCCAATGCCCATTCATGGTAAAAACCCCACAGACATTTGAAATAGATGGTCTTTATCTTAATCTGATAAAAGCCATCTGTGACAAACTAACAGCCAACATTATACTACATGGTCAAAATGGAAAGCTTTTACACTAACATTAGGAAAGAGACAAGGATGTCCAATATCACTCATTCTTATTTAATAGAATTCTGGAAATGTTGGCCAGAGCAATTAGACAAAAGAGAGAGAGAGACGGGGGGGAAGACGGAGAGAGAGAGAGAGAGAGAGAGAGAGAGAGAGAGAGAGAGAGAGAGAAATAAGAATAAGAATAAGAATGGAAGAAGTTAAATTATCATTATTCTCAAATGACATGATATTCTGCATAAAAGATCCCCAAAACCCCACCAAAAGAATTCTAGATTTAATAACTGGATTGAGTAGAGTAACAGGATACAAAGTCAGAACTCAAAAATCAATAGCCTTCCTGCACACAAATAACAAACTCACTGAGAGAGAAATTAGGGAAACAACACCCTTCAACATAGCATCCAAAAAAATGAAATCCTTAGGAATCAATCTAACAAAGGAAGTAACATATCTCTACATTGAAAATTAAAGTACTCTGAAAAAGGAGATCAAAGAAGATATCAGAAAATGGAAAGACACCTCTTGCTCTTGGGTAGGAAGAACAAACATGGTGAAAATGAAAATACTCCCAAAATTGCTATACAAATTCAATGCAATCCCAATCAAACTATCATCAGCATGCCTCACACAACTAGAGAAAACATTCCTAAAATTCATCTGGAAACAGAAGAATCCTAGAATAGCAAAACACAATTTCCAGCAACAAAGTCAACGCAGGGGATATCACAATCCCTGACTTGAAATTACACTACAGAGCTACTGTGATCAAGTCAACATGGTACTGGCAAAATAACAGACCTGAGGATCAGTGGAACAGACTATAAGATGCAGAAACAAATCCAAACACATTCAGTCAGCTGATCTTCAATAAAGAGGGCAAATACATTCACTAGTAGAATAGCCTCTTTAATAAATGGTACTGGAAAAACTAGCTTTCCACATGCCAAAGACTAAAACTAAATCCACATCTATCATCATGCACTAAATGAAAGTCAAAGTAAATCAAAGATCTAAATATTAACACAAAAATACTAAATCTGCTAGAAAATAGAACTTTGAAACACATAGGTGTAGGCAAAGACTTTATGGACAAAATCCCAACTGCACAGGAACTATCACAAAGAATGAGCAAGTAGGATCTCATCTTATTAAGAAGCTTCGCACATCAAAAGAAATCACCTACAGAGTGAAAAGACAACCCACAGACTGGGAAAAAATTTTAGTCAACTGTCCCTCAGTAAAATGACTTCTATCTAGAACATATGAAGAATTAAAAAAAAAAACAGAACCCCTCAATTTTAAAGAATCAGTCCAAAAATGGGTATCTCAGATGAATATGCACTTCTCAGATAAAGAAATATAAATGCCAAATAATTATATGAAAATACTCAAGAAATTCAAATTAAAACAACACTAAGATTTCATCCCACCCCGCCCCCCAAAAAATGGCTATCATCAAAAACTCAACCAATAACAAATGCTGGTGGAGCTCTGGAGGGAAAAGGAACCAATCTCCACTGTTGGTGGGAGTGTAGACTGATGCAACTACTATATAAATCAGTATGGAGATTCCTCAAAAAAACTAGGATTACAGGTCCCATTCGACTCAGCTATTCAGCTTTCGGGTAATTTCCCAGAAAAGTAAAACATCATACCACAGTGATATATACATATATATACACTCATGTTTATAGCAGCACAATTTATAATATAGCTAAATCATGGAAACGACAGAAAGAGGCTTGTCTTTTCCCTTTCTTGTTTGCTTTTGCTGTTTTCTTCTTGTGATTAACTGGTTCTTCTCTGTATTACCCCTCTGCCAAGCCACCATGCCTTGGAGCCAGCCAATTACAGACTGAAATCTTTACAAACTGAGAGCTAAACAAATCTTTCTTCCTTTAATTTTGAGTGTCAGGTATTTTGTCTTGGCAACAAGAAAAGTAACTAAGACAAAATTTGGTACCAGAGAAGTGGGGTTATTGCTGTGACTGTACCTGACCACATGGTTTAGAAACCTTTGAAGTTGGTTTGTGGGAAGGGGAAGAGTTAGGATTAAAGGTAGGTGACAAAACAAAATACCTAACACCCAAAGTGAAAGGGGAAAAGGTTTCTTTAGCTCACAGTTCATAGAGGTTTCAGTCCATAATCAACTGCATCCAAGGCAGGGAACCTTGGCAGAGAAACAGTTCATGGTGGCCAGAAAGTAGCAAAACAAGCAAGGGACCTTAACAGCATCTTTCTGCCCCTTTCATACTCTATCTAAACTACCGGGATTAGGGCAATGACCAATCAGTGGACCAATTTAGTAATGGACACACCCTTAATCCCAGTATTGTACCACAATCAATGACACACTCTAGATCCAGCCACTTCTGAAAAAAGCCCCACCAATGAATTCATGAGGCTTTGGGGGGACATTTAAACACAAGCCATAACAATGTAGCTTCTTTTAGTTTACACAGACCTGGGCTTTGGATACCAGGCTCTTCTACTGTTAGTGTCTCTATCTGCAGCTCACACCAAGCAGCTTCTCAGGCCTTGGGAACTGTATAAGCTGCCAGAGACAGCAGCTTCTAGCTGCCAGCCATCTTCAGCGCTGCTAGTTCTGGCCACTGACTGCTTTTAGTGACAGCTGCCCTTGGGGTTACCAGCTCAGCACATGCTACCCAAAGCAACAACCACCAATAAGAAGGAATACTCTATCCACAGAGGATAAACATAAGCTGCAGTGCTGCACAGTAAGGGGGAAGCATAGACAGACTCCCCCAGACTGGTGCATGGGTTCCGCTTAAACAAGGTGGCAAGGATGATTCCAGAGGGGCACGGTCATCCCGAGGGGCTGCAGAACAGTGTCATCTGTGACAGGACTGTCACTGAAGACTGCTGCAGCACAAGCGAATACCTCCAGGAGCTCATGGGCCCCCGATGCACCCACCTCCTCATAAGGCATTTGTGGCAGCTGTGGGGTAAAGTTCTTTTGGGGAACATTGGACCCATTTTCTCCACTCACTTTCTCTGGCTCCACAGAACTAAATCACAGGCAGCAAGAGGTGGGCCCCTGTTTCTGGTTCCTGGTCACCTCCCAGCACTGCAAGTCTCTGAAGAGGGTAAAAACAGATCGTGAACCAGGAGCCACAAACCAAGAACCTGGTATCTCCTCACCTCCACAGGTGATCATTTCCCTCATGGCCACACAGGGTACAACGGAGGTGTGACGTTATTTCAGTGGCATTGAGCTGGTGGTAGGATGCAGGCCTGCATGGACACTGGATGAAGGAGACAATAGTGGAAATGTCCAAAAGAAACAGAAAGAAGAAAGTGACCATTATAAGAAGCCTCTACGCGACAGTACCACTGGCATTCCCTGCCTGCGGCCAAGGTTTTTCTAACTAAGAAATTGCTTCCTGCATATTTCTTTCTATTAGAAATACGATTGTAAATATAAACCTGTATATGTGTATATGTAAGATTACTAAAAAGAACACTGCTCAATGTATTCGTTATTGAGAGGGAACAATTAATACCCATATGATTGGATCAATCTTGCATGTCTATATCTGTTAATGTAAGAAACCATTTTAAAGATAACGATGCGCAAATTGCAACCATTGTCAAGCTTCTATCTTCCGGTTTTGTAAACCTGCAATGTTGTATATTTACTCTAGTTGTTTGCTTGTCTCTTTTGCTTGTTGTTTTTACTATATATGTCATTTTTTTGTTGTTGTTGTAGCTTTTGTTTTTCTTCGCTCAAATTAAATTAAAAAAAAAAAAGAAATACGATTGTTTTTGACAGCATAGCTAACAACTTTCTTCAACCACCCTGGCTTCTAAATAAACTGTCTGCGGGATGTAAAACATTTAGGTCTTCTAAGAAAAAAGAGGAACAGTCCGAAGATGAAGAGCCCCCCCCAAAAAAAAACAGCCCAAGAAGGAGTGCAACAAGCTAGAAGCTTCTTTTGCTAATCAAGTCTGATGACTCATTTATGCTAAGAAGAAAGTGATGTTCAAAACGTACAAATATCAGTTATTTCTTCTTTCATTTAATTACTATATGTCCGAAATGCATAACAGTTACATACATTTTTAAACACTGAGCCGGAGTCTATTATCAGAAAACTGAGAGGTGGAAAATTAAGCAGAAAAAAAAAAATCAAGACTTGTGTAGTATACTGATATTCATATAAAAGACAAAAACTGCCACTGAACTACACAGACAGACACTGCTTCAAAAAAGGGAAGCCCGAGAAGAAAAGTCTGAGTCACAGGCTCTCACCAGTTGCGTGAAAGACACATTTTTTGTCTCGCCCCACCCACTTACGGAGTTGAGCGCTCCTGTGAGCCTGACTCGGGCAAAGCTAAGTGACCGGATCCTTCCCCTGGTTCTCTTCAGTCCAGAAGAACAAAATTTGAAGAACACACACGCTGCGGAAGAGAAATCGGCTAAAGGTACTGCAGGGGCGCGACACGAGGAGCGGGGAGAGGGCGACGGGAGCCGCGGGCGGGTCGCGTCCTCTGCCGCCACGGAGTCGCTGAAGAGGGGCGATGGGCGCGGGGCTGGCGAGGTCCGCCCCAGGGAATCCGTGGAACGGTGCGGGGCTAGGGAAGCGGAAGGAGAGACCCCAAGGAAGCCCTGAGTCCCCAAAGCCCCGGAGTCCCCAGATCATCTGACACTTTCGGGAGGCGCGGGCGGAGTATCCACAGCTGGGGCCCCGAGTTCCAACCCTGCTGACGGCTCCGCCTCGGGACCCCTTTGCCTCCCCTGTGCCCACAGAACCCATGGCGCCGGCCGCGAGCCCCGCGATCCTTGCCGTCCTGGCTGGGCTGCTGCTGCTACTGTCGGATCCTCTCTGGGCCGCCCGCGCCGGTGAGTCCCCGCGCGCTGCACTGCCCCGCGCCATCTTTCAGCGCCCGGCTCCCCGGGCTCCTTTCATTACCACCAGGTTACCTGGGCCCTGCGCCCCACCCCACCCGGGGGCCGGCGGAGGGGCGGAAATCACAGGGAGCAGGGGATGGAGAGGGGGCAGGGCGAAGCCACCCACGAGGTTGTCAGTCAGGTGACCCGCGGGCCTCCTGCATCCGCCTGGAAAGGGCACCTCCAAACCTGAATGGGACCCCACCCCAGAAGACCTCAGGCAGCCCAGGCCTTGCCCTGTTTGTTATAAACTCTCTCCCTCCTGGTTCTCCACAGTCTCTGCCAGCAGATCGCAGCGTCCCAGGCGTCCCACGTCCTCACCAGCCCGGTCCCCCACCCACTTCCCTCCTGAGTCACTGAGGCACCCACCGCCCCTGTGCCCCCTACCCTCCTCGCCCAGGCCCCAGGTACCTCAGGCCTAACCCTGCCTGAGCTCACAGCCCAGCAACACATCCCTCCTCCCAGGCAGAACCTAAAGCAGCAGGGATGGGGCACCCTGTGCCCAGTAAGACACCGGCAGGGGGTGTAGAAAGGGCATCTGTAGACTTCTGCCTTTGAGCCCAGGGCCCCAACCCTTCCTCTTGGCAGGAGACCACCATAACATGATTATTAATTAGACAGGAATCCACCATTTTTTTTGGTCAAGTATTTTCAGCTTCGCAGGCCACACCGTGTCCCTGTGAGCTCCACCTTCAGTGCAAGGGCAGCTGGAGAGGACACGCCAGTGGATGGGAACCACACCTGACCACTGTCCTGTGCTTATCTTCCTGAACAATCACCTTTCATACTGATTTTCTGGTCTCTCTTGTCTTTATTTCTGCTCTGATCTTCATTACTTGTTTCACTTTACTGATGTTGGTTTTTTCTCTGCTCACCAGACATTGTCTGTCTCCTTGATACACAAGAGTCCTCCTGACTGCCTATGAAGCACAGTGCACGGGACCATTTTCTGTTGTTCATGTTACATCCACTCTGAGCCTATGGAGCCTGTCCTCTGCTGCACTTCCTGGAAGTTCTAGTTTTTCTTTTTCTAACTTTTATTTTTATTAGTACACGTTTACAGAACAAACTAATGACATTCATCGTGGGGACTAGCTGCCTGTACATAACATCTCTTAAGTATTGTTTCTGTGTCATGCAGTATAGGCTACCACTTCCCAGGCTAACAGAAGCCAATCTACTAGCACAGCAGTGCCCCCTCCCACCAGTCAACTGAAACCCTAGGAACCATAATCATAAAATGAACCTCTGTGTCACACGTGATTTCCATTCTTACCCCAAAAGTCAGAGCAGCTCCATACACTCCCCATCTCCCTGAAGCCCACCTGGGTTGCTTCTGAAGACCCTCTGCCATCCTGGCCTTTCTTCCCAGGAGGTCAAGTGGTCATGAATGTGGGTATCAGTCCCATGGGCAGAGGGAATGTGACCCTTCCTCTGGGACATGAGGCTGCTACCAGGGAATGTCCTTTCCTCCTCAAACAAGGAAAGAATGCCAGCTTCCTGTGGGTGGAGGGGGGCACAGTGTGGGAAGGAACAGTGGTCCCTCTGCCAGCTCAGCCCTTCACAGAGAGTCTCTTCCCCTCACAGATACTACCTGATGACATTCCTTGCTCACCCCTAATCCTTCCTTATGCTTTTCCCTCACAGACACTCACTCTCTTTCCTATGAACTCAGCATCAATCCTAATCCCCCACGTGGACAGCAACGGTGCAAAATTGAAGGTTTCCTGGATCAGAAGAGTTTTGTTTCCTATGACCATGTTGCCTCCAAAGTCCATCCCACGGGTGACCTCGGAGGGAAGGTGAATAGCACCAAGTCCTGGAATGACCAGTCAGGAACACTGCGGGATTTGTGTGACGAGTTCGAAAAGAAACTGGCGCACTTTAAATCAGAGGACTGTGCATCCCCATGTAAGTCAGAATACTCCAAGGGAATAAGAGAGTTGGGAGGGCTTTAGGGATATTTATCATATTTGTGTGGTAAAGAAAACAAGTGGATATTGGTCCCTGAAGTAAATCCAGCAGCAAGTCTGGACATGGAGGAAGAACAGAGAAAGATTAGTAGGTCTGAGGAGGTAGATATTGGGTGGGGGGCCAAGGATTTGTCAAGAACTAAAGCTCATCTCTTTCCATGGGGCAGCTTCCCCTATCTTCAAGGCCAGGATGACCTGTCAACAGAAAGATGGTGGAAACATCATTTGTTTCTGGGAGATTGGCTTCGATGGACAGATTTTGCTCTATTTTAACTCAAACCAAAAAAAGTGGACTGAAGTCCATCCTGAATCCAACTGCACAAAGTGGATGAATGACACGGACACGACCGAGAACTTATCCCGAATATCAGTGGGCCACGGTGGCATTTGGTTGAAGGAATTCCAGGAGTATTTAGATGAAAATCTCCAGACCAGAGGTAACTGGGAAGAAGAGGAGGAAGAGGTAGCTCCCTTCAGATAAGATGCTCCCACAGGCCTGTGTATGTGTCTGCATGTATTTGTGTGTGTATGTGTGTGTGTACGTGTGTGTGTGTGTGTGTGTAAATACTCTGTCTAGAATGATGTGGAATAATTTCTCTTTGGGGAATGATGCCAAGTGTATTCTTCCCATCTTTCCTTTCTCATCTCTTAACATTTGCTCACCACAAATGGCTGTGATCCATTCACCATGGATTTCTTGCTGACCTCCACACTGAGGACATCGTTCTCTTTCCAGGTCCCTGCTCTGAATCACTTTTCTCTTTCATCTCACCTGGTCTCTTTCTTGAAATCTGTCAAAACCACCTCACAAGTCAGCTCCTGAGAGCATTCCCTACTACTCTCATCAGGGGTCACTTCCTCTTCTGCCACCAGCAAGGTGGGTTACATTGCTACCCTGGCTGCTCATTACCCAACTATGTCCTTAACCCCAGAGACCTCCTTCTCTTTCTCTACCCACCTCAGGACCTATCTCAGTAGCTGCCATATCGCAGAGGGGTTGAAGCTGTCTGCATGGCTGGGTTAGCTGAGGGGCCATCTCCTCAGATATGGGGTCCTGACAAATGCTGACTCTCTCATGTTTCCATTCCAGCACCACCCACCACCCCAGCTGGATCTGAATCCACTACAAATGCCAGCATGCCGCGCAACACGGCCACGCGGCTGATCCCACCCTGCCCATGGCTTTTGCTCATTCCTTGTTTTTTTTTATTTTTAAAAAAGCATTAAATTATTTATATTCTGTATTTAAACAACTTATTATTCTGTCATTTAAATAAAGTTACTTATTTTGAAAAACATCTTAATTAGTCTTGAATTTTTTTATGATCCCTGTGCTGCTTAATTTTATGTATTTCCCTGACTGCCTGATAGGTGATAAAACATTATTTCTAGGTGTTTGGAAGAGGGATCCTGGAAGACTTTCTCAAAGTCTGCCCACTGCAACGCAGAAAGAAACCACAGTTTGGGAAGAAACTGCAGTGCACAGAGAAACTGCAAGAGAAAAATAGAGGGAAATTCACTCTGCTTGAATACACTCATGCATTTGCTTCATTTCTCACCTGTGACATTGAATGTTTTCTTCCCATGGCTTCCTCAGAACAGAACTTAAAACCTTGTCCCCTATCCTAAAGACTGTCCTCAGACGGAATTACACCACTGGCCTTCTGGGTTCCTAAACCTGCGTACAGCAGATTGAAGGATGACTTTTCTTGTTATAAGATGAACTAAATGGGACAGCTTTACTTTTCCCCTTGGCAGGGCTATCTTGGCAGAGGCAGAGGCAGGTTTCAAGGCTTTAGAGAGGCAAAAGCAGAGAGGCTGATAGAGGCAGAGAGAGAGAGAGAGAGAGAGAGAGAGAGAGAGAGGAGAGAGAAGCTGGGGACAAATTACACCCTTCAAAGATACACCCTCAATCATTCATTTCCTCCCACTAGGTCCCACCTCTCTCCCCATCATACATATATTTCATACATGTCCTGCCAGCTTGCACCCTGGCAGTAAGGATTCCCCCAGGACCTGAGGAGGGAACATCTCCATGGGAAAGAACCCGGGGCTCAGCATCTCTTCGGGGAAAAATCTGGAAGAATAAAATGCAGTTTGTGTTTTCCATCATAAGGTGAAAGTTCTTATCAATGGCTACAAATGCTTCCCTGTGAGAATAAACTAATAGGGCTCTCACCTGGAAAAACGGGCCCATGGTCCTATTTTGCAATGTTGAGCACGTTAGGAGGCAGGTAGAAAGAGGTGTGTGTGGTCGAACCAGTCAAGAAATACTAGCGGGAGATGACACCTGGGTAATACTGGACTGCTCTGAGTGAGTGACCACGTTTGATGGGTGTAAAGCACTGAGGAATGTGTGTCACCTACTGTAAGTGCTCAGCACATGTCTACCCTCATAATCATCAAACCATCCTCATGAAACACTCAGTGGCTTCCCTAAGTGAAGGAAAAAACTTGATGGAGAGAGGGGGAAAAAAAGTGACTTGCTGTGCTCAGAGAGCTCTCTTTACCATGTATCAAGGTGCTGCTTTCAGGTCCAAATGTGC
The DNA here is from genome assembly GCA_004363535.1 of Dasyprocta punctata. Taxonomy (NCBI): domain Eukaryota; kingdom Metazoa; phylum Chordata; class Mammalia; order Rodentia; family Dasyproctidae; genus Dasyprocta; species Dasyprocta punctata. Next base: position 48,340 of record RJWM01008724.1, read on the forward strand.
CCTTCCCTGGCCCCATCAATGAGGCTGGATCTTTCCTCTGAACACTGTTCCTCCTGGCCAGTGCTTTGTCAACAGAAAAGACTGCCAGACAACCATGGGGGAATGTGGGAGAGTGCTCACGAAGCTCTTACCTCACAAAGACACTACCTCCTGCACTTTTAGTCCCTCCTAGGGAGTTTTTTTTTCCTGCTATCTTGCCATGAGGAGTTTCCTAGATTCTACAAACAGCGACTGAGCTCTTTCTACTGAGTTCAGTTGATACAGCACCTTGGTGACCTTTGTTTCCCACCCAGAGGGACAGGCTGTGATCTCTCCCAGAAAGACTGATCTCAAGCCCTGAGCATGAGCATGGGGTTCTTCCTGACTTACTCCTCCTGACTACTCTCCCTCAGCCTTGGAAACAGTGGCTGCTCCCCTTACAGGCTACTGACCAATTCTTAGAGCTCTCTTTTCCTCTCACAAGTACTCACTGGTGTGTGGTTAATCATCTTCATATTCAGTGTTACCTCTGCAATTACTAGGTGACTGGAGTCTCCTGACTGGAACTCTGTTAACACACCCTCCAGATCTCTGTCTTGTGTAACCGTGGCATGGCCAGAGACCAACTTACTGTGCGAATTCCCATCCTTGATCCAGACTTCACCCTCTTCTCTCAAACTGTGTCAGCAGATACTGCCTGATATTCCCAGATTAATCTAACATCACAAACATGAGATCATCCAATCAGGTAGAAATTATTTCCTCTGGGACCAGGGATGTACCTTAGCAGCACAGCACCTACCTGGCAAGTGAAGGCCCTGAGTTTGATTTTTCCCTCTGCATATAAAACAGAAGGAGTTGATTCTGGAGCCTGATAAATAATGTCTGTCTTGGAGATCTCTTAATTGATCATGAAAAACTGATTCAAGCATCTCTTCAGGATTCACATCAAGTCAACTGGATTAATCTTTATAAACTCTTTGCTCAAATAGGGGCAGCTCTCTCCACCAGTGGGACATTTGGCAATATTTGGAGGCAGTTTTTCTTGCCACTGCTGAGTGGGGGGTGCTGTTATGTGAAGTAGGTCTTGTTTGCAGCCCCAAATACTCTGCAATGCACAAGATAAGCAGCAACAACCAAAAACTATCTGTCCCAAGTGACAGCTAAACAAACTTTTAGGATTTTGGACCAGCCAGTGCCCATGTCCATCCTTTGAACACTTTGCCACTTCCCATAACACACTGTCCATACACTTAACACGATTGTGATAGTGGTTCAGACTTTTGGTCTACACATTTATCACACCTTGCAACAGGATTCACTTGCACCAGGGAGCTGGAATCACTGAGAACTGTCAGGGCACTTCTTATCCTCAAGCTTCCCACCTTGCACAGCCACGTACCCTTGATTGGCTTACTCTCACACTCTAAGGCTCAGATTCACCCCCACACACCACCGCCACCCCACCCCAACGTGGGCGAAAGCTACAATTCTTTTCAGCCGCATGTCACAATTTACTTCTTACTCTCAAAAAGAATCTATTGCAAGTCCATGACCCCTGGAGGGTAGGACCCTAGCAAAAACTATCTTCAAGATCCAGTTTGAATCCATTCTGAAGGCAGCCCATTGCTTTTAGGTCACAGTGGCAGGCAGAGAGAGAGAGAGAGAGAGAGAGAAAGAGAGAGAGAAAGAGAGAGAGAGAGAAAGAGAGAGAGAGAGAGAGTCCCACAGGACCTTTATCTGCTCCAGGGTGGAAATGATACTTCACTTTTGTTTTTAATCCCTCTGCTAGAACCAGTCAAATGGCAATGCCTGACTACAAGGGTCTGGACAGTGAATGGGATCAGACATACACGATGAGCTACAAACATCATTTCTATAGTCTACAAATAATATAAGGTTAAATTTTTTTTAATAAGCCAGGTGTGATTGTGCACACCTGTACTCCCAACACTCAAGAGGCTGAGGCAGAAGGATCACTGCAAGTTGGAGTCCAGTCTGGGCTACAAGGCAGGCTCAAGACCAGCCTGCACTGCATAGTGAAACCCTGTCTCATTTTAATGAACAGCAATGTTGAAAAACCATGTGGTTACAAAATGTCCTCGAATGTAATACCTTTCTATCGGTCTAAACATACAAATATATTTTTAAGAAATAGCTAAAATTATACAATTTAAACAAGAAACTTACTAAGAGAGTCTGGTATTTCCACTGCCAAAGTTAGGAAACAGTGTGTCTATCAGATGTATTCTATGTTTATAATTTTAACTGCAACTTTAAAAGATTGCGTGCAATGAAATCAGCTATCTAAAAACAATACACAATAACACTGTCAATGTTATTTGTACAGTGTGTCAATTTGTACTTATGACATTACAAATATCATCCTGTGTAATAGGTATTTTGAGGCATAAAGTGATAATTTATCTTACTTTGATATGGAAAAAAGTAAAAGTAATTTTTACATCTACGTTTATCATTACTGGTAAGCATGAATGAGCAACAGACACGAGGCACCAAATGGTACCAAAATACGGATGCAGTAGGATAAATAATGTCATTATAAACTAAGTTTAGCTCCTATTTTAATTCAGTTCTTAAGACCTTAAGACAACACTTCTTTTGCAGTACTAGGGTGGAACCAAAGGTCTTCACACTGTCATGCATACTGAGCTACATCTATATAAACACACTTCCTTGAAAGTGTTTCTTTAAGTTGCCCAGCTGGGCCCCAGTCTGAAGTCCTCTAGGCTCAGCCTCCCAGTGTGCACCACTTTATCAAACTAACACCAATAATGTAAATAGAATACTAAACATTTTGACAATAACCTATGAACAAGGCACATAGTATTCTAGAGGCCTAGCTGTCAACACACAGTAAACCAGCTTCAATTGAAGACCTCATCTATATTCATAAATATGGATACATGTATTTAAAATCTTTTTTACCTGCTAGATACTTTGGCAAGGGTGCAATTAAATATAATAATGAAATTGAGATAGCAAGATTAGGAAACTACAAACTCAAATTCTGTATACTAAGCATAGGTGTTTAAAAAGGATATGTGATTTTAAAGAATATTGCTGAATAATTTAAAGTTAACAGAATAAAGGGTACAAAAAAATTTCAGAAACTTTATTAATCATAAAATATTGGAATTTGCTTCAAATTATTCCACTCCTAAGGGGAAGTAAAAAGAATTAGGATGTGTTACGTACATGTACCAACTCCTCCCCATTATAAATACTGTAACCATGTGCTAATAAAATAAACACATTTAAAAATAAATAAAATAATTCCCCTCTAAAAAGCATCAAAGTTTATCCACGTAACATTCTAATGCTAAATATTAACTACTATTGAGTGTATAATGCTTTAGTACAGGTAGATGTCAGGAATTTGGGGCTCACCCATGTTGCCCTTGTTCACTTGAAAAAGCATGTAACATCTCAGGATTTCCTAAGAAAAAAATGCTGCTACTCTGTCTTAAATAGGATGTGCAGGCATCAAAAACTCATTCTTCAAGCCAGGGATTTAGCTCAGTGGCTTAAGCGCCTGACTGGCGAGTGTGAGGTTGTATGTCTGATCCCTGGTACAAAAAAAACAAAAAGAAAAAGAAAAACAAAACCAAAATTAAAGACTCACTCTTCAGTTAGCGCAAATAACAAACACACCACATACACACACACACACACACACACACACACACACACACACAATCTACCTGCAAGGTAAACAGAACTTCATTGAAAAAAAGTAACATAAAATGAACTTATCTACACAAGTAAGACTCTTGAGACATCAAGTTAAGTCCTTGCTTCAAAAATGTCAACTTTAACTTAACAATTTAATGCAAGATCTTTGATTGGATCCTAGACTGGAAGGAAGAAAATCCAATGTAAAGAACATTACTTGGAAATTGAAGACAAGTGAGCACAGGCTATGGTATTCATTACTGCTTTTGAAATATACTTCTGCCGGTTAGAGAATTGTAGGTTGACAGTGTTTTTCTGTTCCATGTTGCTCTTCTGTACTCTGGTTTGTGGCATTTTCACCTGAGTTGACAGGTCGGTGAAGCAGAGACCTGCAGAAGCCAAATACTGAAGAAAGCCACACCCTGCAGAAACCGAGCACTGGAGTGAGGAGTGTGGAGAAAAAGGGCAATCCTCACTAAAAATAGCAAGAAGGACCCTTCCCCTGTACAGGCCTCTCCAGAACTCACTGACAGGTGTTCACAGCTTGCTGGCTGCCAAAGGAGAAATCATCATCAGGTCGAGCTCCATTAGCACAAAACTGCCTGAACAGGTGAATGTGGAGTTGGGGAATAAATTGATAACTGCAGAAAAATAAAGTCAACTCTAGCTGTGAAGATCTTTTTGATGATATTTTAAAGATGTGTGCAAATTAGATACACTAACCTGAGACAATTTTTCTGGTCAAAATGACTTCTTATCCAAAACATTTTACTTTAATTCCAAATGATTTAAGCAATAATAACAGACCTAGCTGGGCGTGGTGGCGCACGCCTTTAATCCCAGCACTCAGGAGCCTGAGGTAGGAGGAGCGTTGTGAGTTCGAGGCTGGCTTGGGGTACAACGAAAGCACAAGGCCAGCCTGAGCTACACAGTGCGACCCTGCCTCAAAAAACCAGGCCCGGGAGTTTGGCTCAGTGATTTAAGTGCCGGTCTGGCAGGTGTGAGACTGTGAGTTCACTCCCTGGTGCCCCCCCCAAAAAATAACAGACCTCTAGCTCTCTGAGGAATAACCACTGGCAAGAAATAAAATTAGCCCCCCCAAAAAATTGTTTACTTATGTTAACATATGAGCATGCTATATAAACTTTGTGCTACAACTGTTCCACTGAGCATGAAATTCCATATTTACATGTCAATATATACTTCAGAAATGTTACTTTTCTACTTGAGGTATATATGATGCAGCTCATTTATACTACTATTGTGGTAATCATTCTTGTATTCAGACATCTATACATATTTCTGATAATGTTCTGAAAAGTAAGCATAAAAAAGTGTTGAACTATTTCCTAAATTTGAGTTTTTTACTGTTACTTCTTTGCTTTAATGTTGTCACAATTTCATAACCAAAACAATTAAAGACTATTCTGTGTCTTAACGCTCCAGGCCTATGAGCCCCTCATACCGGCCACAGGCTTGAAATTAAAACTTTTCTTGGATTATTTGTAATACTTTCAGGAAATCTTCACACAATTTCAAACATATAAACGTATACATTTTGACTTCTGATGATGGAGCTTTAAGAAGTAACAGATCAACCTCTCCAGGATTCAGAATCCAGACATTGGAAAATAACAACCTGGGGAAGCAAAGAAGGAAAGAGGTGGATCTCTGAGACCCAGCAAGGTTCTGAAGGGAAAACTGAGGCTCACAGAAAAAATAAAGAGACAGACTCAATGCAGGAAAATGGAGGAGGAAATCTGCACTTTCTCCCCACCACCTGGTTGGTGCCATGAGAGAAGAGGATCAAATCAAAGAGACGCAGTGAGGTTGGGAGACTCCAGAGGCCTCCAGGGAGAAATGCACCACTGGAACAGAGCAGTGGATGCTGGGTGCTGCAACAGCTGGTGAGTGACTCCAGTCCAAGCGACTGCCATGTCCCCTGGAGAGGCTGCCTGGTCAGATGCCATTTTAGGGAGAGGCCAACTGAACCTGGGACTCAGAGCAGCCGTGGCATTGGCTTCATCACAGGACTCCCAGTGTTAAAATCCTATAGCGACTTGGTGAGACACACTAGGGGAGGCATCCAGGCTCAGGGAGCCATGCTCAGGTCAGCAAGAGACACCCAGAGTGTTGTAGGCTAAAGGACTTGGGCCCTAACCACATAACCAGCGGAAGGCTGGCCAATCTGAACATCTTTGGATTTGAAAGCACCACAGTTAGCACCCTGCCCTAATTATACTGCATGCTTGCTGGGATTACACAGCACAGATCTGGGCTCTGACTGACTCCTTTGTCTACCAATGACAGCAGAGTCACATCCTGAATCAGATACTACCACAAAACTAGAAGCCAGAAGATAACTACAGGCTTGCAATAATAGAGAAAAAAAAATTTTTTTTTGCTTTTTGTTTTGTTGTTGTTGCTATTGTCATTCATTTTTTCCATTGTTTTGTTTCTCATGAGTGTGAACATTGTTGTTAATTTTTTTTTGTTTGCTTTGTTCTTTATTTGGTTTTTCCTTTTTTTTCTTTCCCTCCTGTCTTCTTTATCAGTTTCTCAAAGCTTGGGTAATCTTCCTTTGTCCTTCAATTTTGCTTCTAATCTCTTTATCTTCTTCTATTATTTTAATTTTTCCTTTTATCCCTTTTAAATTTTCTCCCCACAGGGTAAAATCACTCTATGGAATGGATATTTACTTTTTATATAATTTTCTGACTTTTTTTAGAATTTCTTAGATAACTGTAAATCTTGTACCTATGGTTAAAAGGGGCAAAATATTAGTTATCACAGTTTGTGATTTTCTGAACTATGCTTGATACTATTGTTATGACTGATAACTGCTAACTACTGTTATTACAGGTTGTACTACTTTAGCCAAGGCTACATAATTGTTATGGTCAGTTGTTCTTCCTTGTGTGCAAATACCTAGATTGTCCAGTGGTCATAAACACTACCATAGTCTAGTACTAAAGGAACAGGTGGTAGGCTACACAGGCAGCAACCTTTCATTCCCCAATAAATTGAAGAGGTGGAATCTCAGGACAGATTCGAAATTGTATTGTCTCCCTGGTGTGAGAAACTTAAAGAGTACATGAGATCTAAAATTTAATATTGTGAAATGGGAAAAAACATTCAAAAGAAAAAAAGGAACTAGAGGGGGACTAGAAAGGAAGAAAGGAAAAAGAAAAAAATACAAGATAGCTATACCACTAGTTTCTCATAGTTCATTATTGAAAAGAAAGATTTGTGCTAATATTGCTTGGAGAAATTTTTATGCCCATATCTTGTACTCTGAGCAACTAACTTAAAGATAACAATACACAATACATTAACTATTGTTATTCTCTTATTACTTTGCTATGAAAATTTGTTTTAGTTTTTTCCATAAGGTAGAACCCATCAGAATCACAGTTGAGTTTCTCAACAGAAACTCTTGAATCAAGGAGAGTTCACAGTGAACTATTTCAAGCACTAACAGAAAACAACCTCAACCACAGATTGAGTCACGCCACAAAACTTTTTCAAAATTGATGGAGAATTAGATACTTTTGTGATAAAGAACACCTGAAGAAATACATAATCACCAAAACAGCACTCCACAAAGTTCTGAAGGATATTCAGCAAAAAGACAATGAAGACAACAGTTCCATGAATTGCAACACAATTAATCCACCACACAAGGCAGGCAATCAATTAGAAGGTGAAGAAGGTGAAGAAAGGGAACCAACAACAGGGAAATACTATGACAAAAATAATTCAATATCTATCAGTAATAAACATCAATGTAAATGGTCTCAATTCACAAATCAAAAGAAATAGATTGTCGGAATGGATCAAGAAGCAAGATCCAACAATATGCAGCACACAAGAAAAACATTTAATTCAAAAAGAAACTCATAGACTGAAAGTTAAAGGTAGAAACAATACTTCATACAGCAGGAACCCAGAAGGGTAGCCATTTTATTTTCAGACAAAGTGGATTTCAAGCCAAGACTAATCAGAAGAGACAAAGAAGATCACTACATAAAGGGAACAATACAAAAGATGAGAAAATCAATTGAGAGCAACAAACATCTCAACAGCAATTGAGAGCAACAAACATCACAAACAACAAACTCAGCTATAGTAGTAAAATCAGCAATATAACAATAGTGTCAAGTATAAACTGGATATTGACATAACCCAAGAGCCACTACTATAAAACCTTTAACCATAGAAAAGAGTTCTAAAATTATATATGAACACTAAGACTAACCAGACATTGACCTAAAATAAATACCAACTAAATGGAGCAATTTTACCTCTACTAACAATAGAGTAGTATTCAATACTGATAGCAATTAGTTAACTCTCTATAGATTCATAATGCTTAATGATTACAGTAGTAAAAATTAAGGGTGTAGGGAACAGTAACATGAAAAAAACTAAAATTTGAAAGCTTAAGAGATGGGAGATGATGGAGACCACTATAAAGTGGCTTTGAGCAGGATTTAAAATTAATCCATTGGCTTTTTATATTTACTTAAGACTCTGTCTCAGGCCTAGGCCCCTTGCAAGGAGAGAGGCAAAGGATTCATAGGAAGTGAACCTCTATGAATCACTGGTCCTGGCTGTGGCCTAGAGTGGCCTGTGATGCTGTGACACCTCAAAGGGCAAAAGAAGGCCACAGCTGAGGACACCTGGCTCTGACTCCAATTAACAAGATAGAGACCACAGCTGCAGCCATTTCCTGCCATAACTGTCAACTGAGAGAAAAGGCAATTCTTTTAATTGGAAAATTTTACTACTTGGAGAAGTCTTTCAACTGACTCCCAAGGTACTGCTCAGTTCTCCCACTTGCATCAGTATCCCTTTCCTTTGTTTGAAAACCAAATAAACACAGTCCACCCAGTGAAGTTTTTTGCCTCAACCCCCAGGAATCGCAAATTTTATTACAGAGTTTTGACCTTCCTGAAGCCCTATAGTTCTACCACTTGTGTCTTACTTAAGCTGTTCACCAACCATTCATTGAGGAGGTTGTGGGCCTGATCAGTCCATGATAGGAAGATGAGAAGGAGGTGATAAAAGTGAAATAAGAAATCCTCTTAAGGAGTAAAAGACAATTAATAGTATTAGACAAATGTAACAGAAAACAACCAAAAAGAAAAAGGGAAAAAAGAAAAATCAGAAAGTAAACAAAATGGAAAAAAGAAAAAATTAGTAAGGGAGTAAATTAAAAGAGAGATAAAGAAAATAAAAGAAGAACGGAAAAAAAAACCAAATCAATAAAGAAAAAAGAAAAAAGTAAAAACCCTCTGTAATAGTGGATTGTGCCAATTTGAGAAGTTCAGAAGCTTAACTAAATCAGCTCAGCAATTCTACACCCTAGGTTGTAAAGGACCTGCCCAAGGGCCGCTTATCACCTGAATAGTATAAAGTGGAAATGAGGAAAGACAGACTTGTTTTTGTTCTTGGGAGGAGCTCCAGTCTTTGCCTTCAGTGTGGATGTCATCTCCTGGCTTCTAGCACAGACTCTTCAGCTCCCACCTCAGAGCCTTCAACCTTCCAGCATACACTCTTCAGCATCCACTTGCAGACTCATCTGCCTCATGCTACAGACTCACATGGGACACTGCAGTAATTTCCAGACCCTGGACTGAAACCTTCAGTCTCCAGTGTACTGACACCTTCTGCATGCTTTCTCATCCAATTCTGGCTGAATATCATAAGTCAATCTTGTAATTTCCTATACATTTGTGTAACTTGTGTTATATCTATTTTTCTAGTAAAACACTGACTGATATACTCTAAATACACATGCACCAAAAAAAGGGCAGAAAAACGTGGGTCAAAAAAATCCCTATGTTGGCGGGAACATCAGCTGCTCCTCCTCCTCGCCCCATGGGCCTTGGGCAGCAGTGGGATCATTGGCTGCCCCTCCTCCTCATGCCATGGACCCAGGGCAGTGGCAGGATCATTGACTGCCCCTCCTCCTCACCCCACGGACCTAGAGAGCCCACAGGATCATCAGTCACCCTTCCCCTCCACCCAAAAGACCACAGCAGCCCATGGACAATCAGTGACCTCTTCCACCACCAGTAGAACCTTGGTGAGCTGATGGGAGCCTCAGCAACCCCTCCTGCACACAGAGGACCTCAGCAGGCTGTGACAGCATGGTGAGTTTCCCCTCAAATAGAGGACCTCAGTGCGTAAACAGGAGCAGCAGCAAACTCCCCCCGAGCTGTAGGACCTTGGTGAGCCTGGCAAGAGTATAGGTGAGTCCTTCCTCCATACATGAGAACACCAGGTGGGTTGAGGAGAGTGCAGACAAGGCCTTCCCCAACCTGGAGGAAATCAAAAGGCATTACAAAACATCCAGTGACACAGGAGGATGCCAGCTGAGGCACACATTATAGCCAGGTAGATCTGGCTGCCTGGGACAGCCTGAAGCTAGAGTAATAATAAGAACTAAGGGTTGACTTACATCAATGCTCCTAGGCTAGTCAGCCTAGGAAGAATATGGGACTCACCCAACAGGCCCTACAGGAGGAATTCAGGTGACTGGCCCCTCCCCTTCATTGTGGGACGCAGCAATTGGACAAACATCAATCACACAGTAGGACCCTAAGACACACACGACAGATGGTTGAGTCTAGTTGGATTGAAAGACCAAATACTAACCCAAGGTGAAAATGACAAAACAGAAAAGCAAAATGCAATCTCAAACATCCAGTCCATCAGAAACAAGTACAGGAGACATTGAAATAGAGGACATTGAAAGTCATATACCTGAAATTTCTGAAAAAAATAGCAAATGAAATAAAGAAACAAATCTAAGAGGTTATAGAGGAAATCAGATTAGAAATAATTTCTCACATAAAGAAAGAAATGACAACCTTAATAAAGGAGTTGCTCAGCATAGCTAGAGAAGACATAGATTAAAAAAAAAGTACAGGAGAATGGGAAAATGATGGAAATCTTGAATGAACAATATAGAAAAGCAGTAGAATGCATGAAACAAATCCAAAGAGATATCCAAGAAACGAAATCTCTATTGAAAGCTGGCAAGACCATTTGAATGAAGCTAAGGATAGAATTTCAGACCTTAAGAACAGGATCACAGCTACCAATCATCAAAGGAAAGAACTTTAAAAATAACAAGGCAGCATGAAATGACAATTCAACAGCTTCAAGACGATGCAAAGAGAAACAATATAAGACTAACAGGCACAAATCAAGATGCAGGGATCAATGCAAATTACATAGAAAAACTATTTGCAGGAGTAATAACAGGAAATTTCCCAAACATGGGAAAAGAATCAGACATGCAGATAAGTGAGGCATACACAATGCTAAACAGTCACAACCAAAATAAATCTACACCGAGACGCATAATAATTGACATCCCAGAAATTCAGCATACAAAGAGAATACTAAAAGCTGTTAGAGAAAAGACACAACTCACCTATAAAGGAAAGCCTATTAGAATCATGGCAGACTTCTCAGCACAAACCCTCAAGTCAAGATGAGCTTAGAGTGAGGGGTTTCAAGTCCTGAAAGAAAACAACTTTCAGCCCAGATTCATATACCCTGCAAAACTTTCTTTCAAAATTGATGGAAAGAGAAGATACTTTGATGACAAATAACAAATGAAGAAATTCATGTCCAACAAACCAACCCTAGAAAGAGTACTGAAAGACATACTAGAGAGAGATAAATATGACTACAATTCCCAGAACAACAACAGAAACAAACCACCAGACATGGCAAGCAGTTAAACAAGGGGGAAAAGCAGAAAACCAACAACAGGAAAATAACATGACAAAGTTGAGCCAGTACATATCAATTATATCCATCAATGTAAATGGCCTCAATTCACCTATTAAAAGAAATAGATTGAGAGAATGGATCAAGAAACAAAATACAACAATATGCTGTATACAAGAAACACATATGACTCAAAAGGGAACTCATAGACTAAAAGTCAATGGAAGAAAAACAGTATTTCATGCAACAGGAACCCAGAAAAAAGCTATGGTAGCTATTCTGTTTGCAGACAATATGAACTTCAAACCAAAAATGATGAAAAGAGATAAAGAAGGTCACTACATACCTGTCAGGGGAACAATTCAAGAGGAAGAGCTAACAATCATAAATATATATGCACCAAATACAGGAGCACCCAACTATATAAGACAAAAACTAATAGGCATGAAAAACCAAATACACAACAACACAATTGTAATAGGGGACCTTAATGCCCCATTGACACAAAGAGATAGATAAACCAGACAAAAAGTCAGCAAAGAAATAACAGAACTGAATCAAACCTGTGTACAAAACGACTTAGTAGACGTTTACAGAGTGTTCCACCCAACCACATCAGAATACACATTCTTCTCAGCTGCACATGGGACATTCTCTAAAATAGACCATATATTAGCCCATAGAACATTCTTAAGTAAGTGCAAAGGGATTGAAATTATCCCATGCATATTATCTGACCATAGTGCACTGAAATTGGAAATTAATGGCAAAAGAAACTGCAAAACCTACATAAATACATGGAAAGTAAATAACAAACTCTTGAACAATCAATGGGTTACAGGTGAAATTAAAGAAGAAATTAAACGATACCTACAATTCAATGAAAATGCAGGTACAACATACCGAAACCTGTGGGACACAATGAAAGCAGTCCTAAGGGGGAAATGTATAGCAATAAAGTGTCACATCAAAAAAACAGAACGAGCACAAATAAACAACCTAATGCTACACCTCAAGCTTCTAGAAAAAGAAGAGCAAGTCAAACCCAAAGCTCATAGAAGAGGAAATTATCAAGATCAGAGCAGAAATTAATGCAATTGAGACTAAGAAAACAATACAAAAAATTAATGAATCAAGGAGCTGGTTCTTTAAGAGAATAAACAAAATTGATAAACCTCTAGCCAACCTTATCAAGAAAAAGAAAGAAAAAACTCAAATTCATGCAATAAGGAATGAAAAGGGAGAAATTACTACAGATCCCATGGAAATTCAGAAGATCATGAATACCTACTTTGAAAATCTTTACTCAAATAGGGTGGAAAACAGAGGAAATGGACAGATTTCTACAAATGTATGAATTACCAAAGCTGAATCAAAGAGATAAAACTGTTTTGAATAACCCAATGTCAGCTACTGAAATTGAAAATGTGATTAAAAACTTACCAACAAAGAAAAATCCAGGTCCTGATGGGTTCATGGCTGAATTCTGTATGAAATTTAGAGATGATTTAATTCCAATACTCCTCAAACTCTTCAATGAAATTGAAAGGGAAGCAATTCTCCCTAAGTCACTCCTGGAGGCAAGCATTACTCTGATACCAAAACCAGAGAGAGATCCAACCAAAAAGAACTATAGGCTGATCTTCCTAATGAACATCAATGCAAAAGTTCTCAGTAAAATACTGGCAAATAGAATGCAGCAAATCATCCAGAAGATTATACATCATGACCAAGTGGGATTTATTCCAGGATTGCAGGGATGGTTTAACATATGCAGGTCAGTAAATATAATACACCATATCAACAGAGCCAAAGACAAAAATTACATGATCATCTCAATAGAGAAAAAAGTTTTTAATAAAGTCCAACACTTGTTCATGACAAAAATCTTACAGAAACTTTGAATAGATGATATCTACCTCAATCTGATAAAAGCCATCTATAACAAACAAACAGCCAACATTATACTAAATGGACAAAAACCTGAAAGTTTTCACTCTAAAATCAGGAACAAGACAAAGATGTCCACTATCACCACTCCTATTCAATATAGTTCTGGAAACAATAGCCAGGACAATTAGACAAGAGAGAGGAGTAAGGATAGGAAAGAAAGAAGTTAAATTATCACTATTCGCAGATGACATGATACTCACACAGAAGATTCCAAAAACTCCATCAAAAGACTACTAGAGCTAATAAGCAAATTCAGCTGTGTAGCCGCATACAAAGTTAACACTCAAAAATCAATAACATTCCTGTACACAAGCAACAAACTCACAGAGAGAGAAATAATGGAAATGACACCTTTCACAATAGCACACAAAACAATGAAATACTTAGGAATCAACCAAACAAAGGATGTAAAAGACCTATACTTTGAAAACTATAGTACTCTAAAAAAGGAGATTGAAGAGGATGTCAAAAACGGAAAGATATCCCTTGCTCCTGGTTAGGAAGAACCAATATTGTGAAAATGGCCGTACTCCCAAAACTGTTATGCAGATTTAAGGCAATCCCAATCAAAATTCCGTTAACATACCTTACAGATCTAGAGAAAACACTCCTAAAATTCATTTGGAAACAGAAGAGACCTAGAATAGCAAAGGCAACCCTGGGCAACAAAGGTAAGACAGGAAGCATCATAATCTCTGATTTGAAATTATACTACAAAGCTGCTGTGATAAAATCAGCATGGTATTGGCAAAAAAAAAAAAAACAGACCTGAGGATCTATGAGACAGATTAGAAGATGCAGACACAACTACAAAGACACTTAACCACCTTGTCTTTGACAAAGGGGCTAAACATGTTCATGTGCTAAAGATAGCCACTTTAATAAATGGTGCTGGAGAAACTGGCTTTCCACATGCCAAAGAATGAAACTAGACCCATTTTTATCACCATACAATAAAAAGTCACAATGGATCAAAGATCTAAATATTAAAATAGAAACACTAAATCTACTGGAAGACAAGGTAGGTAGAAATCTTGAAGACATATGGGGTAGGCAAAGAGTTCATGAACAAAACGCAAACTGCACGGGAAGCACTTCAAAGAATCAACAACCAGGATCTCATTTTATTAAAAGGTTTTTGTACCTCAAAACAAATCACCAACAGAGTGAAGAGAAAACCCACAGAAAGGGAAATAATTTTAGCCAGCTGTCCCTGAGACAAAGGATTTATATATTGAACATATAAAGAATTGAAAAACATCAGCCCCCCGCCTCCCAATTTCAAAGACTCAATCCAAAAATGGGCATCTGAGATGAATATACACTTTTCAGATGAAGAAATTCAAATGGAAAATAAATACATAAAGACATGTTCAACATCACTGGTCATTCCAGAAATGCATATTAAAACAACATTGAGATTCCATCTCACTCCCGAAAGAATGGCTGCCATCAAGAAATCAATGGAAAAGCCAGGCGTGGTGGCACACGCCTTTAATCCCAGCACTCAGGAGGCTGAGGTAGGCGAAGCGTTGTGAGTTCGAGGCCAGCTTGGGCTACAATGCGAGTGCAAGGCCGGCCTGAGCTACACAATGCGACCCTGCCTCAAAAAAACCAGGGCCGGGAGTTTGGCTCAGCGGCTTACGCGCCTGTCAGGCAGGCGCGAGGTTGTGAGCTCGATCCCCGGTGCCACAAAAAAAAAAAAAAAAGAGAAATCAACCGATAACAAATGTTGGCGGGGCTGTGGGGAAAAAGGAACGCTTCTCTGCTACTGGTGGGAGTATAGACTGGTACAACCACTGTGGAAATCAGTGTGAAAATTCCTCAAAAAACTAGGGTTGCATGTTCCATTCAATCCAGCTATTTCCCTTCTGGGTATGTTCCCAGAAGAATTGAAAATGTCATGCCACAGCGATATATGTACACCCATGTTTATAGCAGCACAATTTGTAACAGTTAAATCTAGGAAAGAACCCAAATGCCCATCAACCGCAGAATGGATAAAAAAGATATGGTATTTTTTATACAATGGAGTATTACTCAGCTATAAAAAAGGTTAATCTTGAGGCTTTTATAGGTAGATGGACGCAACTTGAGACCATACTTGTAAGTGAAATAAATCAAACTCACATTTATAAATATTTTATTGTCTCCCTAGTAAAAAAAATAGTAAAAAATAAAAGACTGAAATAGTAATAAGATCCAAAATGTACAATAGGCACTGTAATAATGAAACGGAAAGAACATACTAAAAAGAAAAGAACAACTGGGATGGGGAAAGGAGAAAAGGAAGAAAGGAAAAGAATATATGTATGTTGGTAAACATACATAAATGTGTGTCTATATGTATACAAGAGAGATAACTATACTACCAATCTCTATTAGTTCATCAAAAGGAACAGTTTGTGCTGTCATTGTTTGATTGATTATTTTTTTGCCTATATATTGTAACCTGAACAACTACTTCTAAGATAACAATATGCAATATCTTAACTAGTGTTAATTTTCTACTTTTTTTAAAATTCTGTATCATTTCTATCCTTGTTTTGTTTTGTTTTGCTTTTTTAAAAAATCCCTATGTATTTCCAAATGAGTGATTTCCTTCTAGAACCTGCAGTCTTGGAATCCAGCGAGTCACAGACCTTTCCAACCTATTTCACAGCTTGTGGATTTGTGAGGCATCCAAACCCTGCTCCCCTCACCCTGCACCCCGGTGGAAGTCCTTCCATACATAAACCTCAGACCACAGTATCTGTCCAGCTGAGGCACAACCCCACTCACACTGGTACACAGGGAAGCAATTGAACCACTGGTCTTTGCTGGATGTAGGCAGTGGGTCAGGGGCTCAAGGAGACCACTGAACTCAGTGCCTTTATCTTCAGTTCCAGCCACCTCTGGAAGCTGTACCCACCTGGCCTAACCTTCCACCATGGTGTGAGATCCCCATGTTCTTTCTGACCTGAGCTTGAATTTCTCGGGGAGCTATGTCTAGCCCTCATCCTCTCTGTATCCGTCTCCACAGCTGTCTTTTACTCAGTGACTGTGGCAGGGTAACACTGAAAATCCAGTAGGAAGCTGTAGTACAGTTCTTCCATGTGCCACACAATCAATCCCTTCCCAGAACAGCACCTGATTAAACTTTCCAGCAATGTGGCAGGAATTACCCTAGATTTCTTCTCCAGCTCTACTCTACTGTGAAGAAGTCACTTTCAGGGCAAAACTTCTTTCTGTTTTTGCAGTTTACAACCATGATCAAGTTGGTTGGTTAGGAGTCCTTCTTCCCTGTGCTGTCCTGGCAGTCTGACATGGCTCAGCTGTGGAATCCACCGTGGAGTTGGCTGGAGACGGCAGCAGGCACAGCTCCTCCTCCCCTCACACTAC